>NBZC01000014.1:0-169726 GCA_002245345.1 Scheffersomyces stambukii
CCCTTCTCCGTCCCCGGCCCCTCATCGCGCCCCCCATCCCCCTCCCGGCTCCGGGCCCAGCGCCGGCTCCCTCAACGCCGCCAAGAAACGATGGTTGCTGAACCAGAAGCTCCGTTTCCGCGCCCCTCGTCGCCCTTCCTCCCGCTCAGCAGGGGGATTGGTGCACACCGCCAAGCCCGAAATGCCCCCTCAGCACCTCCGCAAGATCATGCTTGATCACGGCGACATGTCCTCGCGCAAGATGGCCTCCGACAAGCGCGCCCACTTGGGGTCGTTGAAGTACATGCCCCATGCCATCCTCAAGTTGATGGAGAACATGCCCCACCCCTGGGAACTGACCAAGGAGGTCAAGGTGTTGTACCACACTACCGGCGCCATCACCTTTGTCAACGAGACCCCGCGCGTCATCGAGCCCGTGTACACCGCCCAGTGGGCCACCGCCTGGTCCACCATGCGGCGCGAGAAGCGTGACAGACGCCACTTTAAACGCATGCGGTTCCCTCCTTTTGACGACGAGGAGCCCCCCTTGGACTGGATGGAAAACTTGGAGGACTCGACCCCGTTGCCGGCCGTCCGCTCCGAGGTTGAGCACGACAGCGACCTTGGCGACTGGTTCTACGACGACAATCCCCTCATGGACGACGAAGACGTTGTCAATGGCTCCTCCTACATCCATTGGTCCTTGGACATGAAAACCATGAACAAGTTGTACCTGCTCTCCAGACCCATTTTGCCCCCACCGGGTGCCAATAATGACCAATTGTTTGACAAGGACGCCTTCTTCACCGCAAAGAGTTTGAACGTGGCCTTGCCCGGAGGCCCCAAGTTTGAACCTCGTTACGGTGATGAAGCAGCAACCTTGGAATTGGACGATTTCACCGAATTCAACTCCATCGACAGAATAATATTCAGAAACCCCATCAAGACAGAATATAAAGTGTCCCATCCTTACTTGTACAACTCGTTTGTCAAGCTGGTGTCGTTGATCTCTTACCCACAGCCCATTTGCTGTTATCGAGATAATCATGACGGCACTGCCTTTGAGTTCAATCTGGATTTCAACTACATATTACCAAAAAAGAAAACACGGGCAAAATCGACTTTGCCGGACCTCAATTTGGGATCAATGAGACCATTCCTCAGTCAAGATTGTGATGACAGCGCATCTGATGACGAAAATGATGAAAGTTTGCCGTTGGAACCTCTCGGCACTGCCGATGCAGTTCAATTGTGGTGGGCTCCCCATCCCTTTAACCGTAGAAGTGGAAAGACTGTGCGAGCAGAAGACGTTGCCTTTACCAAGCAATGGTACAAAAGACGTTCCCCCCGAGATACTGCAACCAAAACTCGTATTTCCTATCAAAAATTACTAAAGAACTCGGTATTGAATGACTTGCACCGTGCTCGTTCAAAAAAAAACATGGCCCTGGCAAAACCAGTAAAATTACTCAAGAGCTTAAAGGCAACAAAATACTTCCAACAAACAACCATAGATTGGGTGGAAGCAGGTATCCAAGTTTGCCGTCAAGGATTTAATATGCTCAACTTGTTGATTCATAAAAAGGGTTTGACCTATTTGCATTTGGACTACAATTTCAACTTGAAACCAACCAAAACTCTCACCACCAAAGAACGGAAGAAATCCAGATTTGGTAATGCTTTTCATTTAATTCGTGAGTTGCTTAGAGCGGTAAAGATTGTTGTTGATTCTCATATCCAATACAGATTAGGTAACATTGATGCTTTCCAATTGGCTGACGGTCTACATTATATTTTTAACCATTTGGGTCAGCTCACAGGTATCTATCGTTACAAGTACAAAGTCATGCACCAAATCAGACAATGTAAGGATCTCAAGCATATAATTTATCACAAATTCAATAAAGTCATAGGGAAAGGTCCAGGTTGTGGATTCTGGCAACCAGGTTGGAGAGTATGGCTTTTCTTCCTCAGAGGTACAATACCTTTGCTTGAAAGATGGCTCGGCAACTTATTAGCCCGTCAATTTGAAGGGAGAAGACAAAATGACGTAGCAAAGACAATCACCAAGCAAAGAGTTGATTCATACTATGATTTGGAGTTAAGGGCACAAGTAATGCATGATATCCTTGACATGATTCCTGAGGGTCTTAAGCAGAACAAATCAAAAACAATTCTTCAACACCTCAGCGAAGCCTGGAGATGTTGGAAAGCAAACATTCCCTGGAAAGTCCCTGGATTACCTGAACCTATTGAAAAAATTATTGAACGCTATATCAATGCAAAAGCTGATGCTTGGATTTCAGTTACCCACTACAATAGAGACAGGATAAGGCGAGGTGCAACTGTGGAGAAAACAGTTGCCAAAAAGAACCTCGGTCGTTTGACTAGATTATGGATTAAAAATGAACAGGAGAGACAAGCTAATTTTGCCAAAGATGGACCATACGTGTCTCCTGATGAGGCTGTCAAAATATTTCAAACAATGGTACATTGGCTTGAGTCAAGAAAATTTAGTGCCATTCCCTTTCCTCCTATATCCTATAAGCATGATACAAAATTATTGGTGTTGGCATTGGGTAACTTGAAGGAAAGCTACAATGCAGATGCAAGATTGAACTCACAACAGCGAGAAGAATTGGCCTTGATCGAACAAGCGTATGATAATCCTCATGAATGCTTGGCAAGAGTAAAGAAATTTTTGTTAACCCAAAGAATATTTAAAGAAGTTGGATTGGAAATGATGGATTATTACACTCATATTGTGCCAACTTATAGTGTTGATCCGTTGGAGAAAATCACTGATGCATATTTGGACCAGTATTTATGGTATGAAGCTGAGAAAAGAAGATTATTTCCCAATTGGATCAAACCTAGTGATGGAGAAATTCCCCCATTATTGGTGTACAAGTGGTGTCAAGGAATTAACAATTTGGAAAATGTTTGGGATACATCAAGGGGTCAATGCAATGTAATGCTCGAGACTTCTTTGAGTAAGATTGCTGAGAATATGGATCTCACCTTGTTGAATAGGTTGTTAAGATTGGTGGTAGATTCAAATATTGCCGATTACATTACAGCAAAATTCAATGTCAACCTTACCTATAAAGATATGAACCATGTCAATCAATTTGGTATGATTAGGGGTCTTCAATTTGCATCATTTGTCTATCAGTTTTATGGTTTGGCCGTTGACTTGTTAATTTTAGGTTTGGATAGAGCCAACGAGTTGGCTGGTCCCATCCAGGACCCCAACTCCTTTTTACAATTCAAAAGTGTGGAAACCGAAACTGCCTCGCCGATCCGGTTGTATTCTCGCTATATGGATAAAATTCACATATTCTTCCGCTTTGATAGCGACGATGCCAATGGCTTGATCCAAGACTACCTTTCTGAAAATCCTGACCCTACTTTTGAAAATGCAGTGGGCTATAATAACCATCGCTGTTGGCCTAAAGATTCAAGAATGAGATTGATGAGACATGATGTCAACTTGGGAAAGGCTGCTTTTTGGGAAATAAGTGGTAGAATCCCTCCATCACTTACTTCGATATTGTGGGAAGATACCTTCGCATCAGTCTACTCCCTGGACAATCCGAATTTATTGTTCCTGATGTGTGGATTTGAAGTTCGTGTTTTGCCAAAGATTAGAACTAAGGAGTCTTCCTCGTCTCAAGAAGGGGTATGGGATCTTGTTGATCAACAATCAAAGGAGAGAACAGCAAAAGCTTACTTACAAGTTTCGCATCAGGGAATTGACAATTTCAACAACCGCATACGTCAAATTTTGATGTCTTCTGGATCAACCACGTTTACGAAAGTTGCGGCCAAGTGGAACACAGCTTTGCTTTCATTAGTTGCCTACTATAGAGAAGCCGCGGTTGCTACTCCAAATTTATTGGATGTGCTAGTGAAATGTGAAACCAAGATTCAAAACCGAGTCAAAATGGGCTTGAACTCGAAAATGCCCTCTCGTTTCCCCCCAGTTGTTTTCTACACTCCAAAAGAACTTGGTGGTTTGGGTATGCTAAGCGCATCACACACCTTAATTCCAGTTTCTGACTTGAGGTGGTCCAAGCAAACTGATACTGGTATCACGCATTTCCGTGCGGGCATGAGTCATGAAGAAGAGAATATGATTCCAACCATTTTCCGATATGTAACAAGTTGGGAAAATGAATTTTTGGATTCTTCGCGGGTTTGGGCAGAATATGCAATTAAACGACAAGAAGCACTTGACCAGAATCGTCGTCTTACCTTTGAAGACATGGAAAATAACTGGGATAGAGGTCTACCAAGAATTAGTACCCTTTTTCAGAAGGATCGTCACACTCTTGCTTACGATAAGGGACATAGGATAAGACGTGAATTCAAGCAATTCAGTTTGGCAAGGTTCAATCCTTTTTGGTGGACAAATAATCACCATGATGGGAAACTTTGGAACATTAATGCTTACAGAACTGATGTCATTCAAGCGCTCGGTGGGATTGAAACGATTTTGGAGCATACTTTATTCAAGGGAACAGGATTTGATTCATGGGAAGGATTATTTTGGGAGAAAGCCTCTGGTTTTGAAGATTCTTTGAAATTTAAAAAATTAACCAACGCACAAAGATCAGGTTTGAGTCAAATTCCTAATCGTCGTTTTACTTTATGGTGGTCTCCTACTATAAACAGAGCTAATGTGTATGTCGGTTTCTTGGTACAGCTTGATTTGACTGGTATATTTTTACATGGTAAGATTCCAACATTGAAAATTTCATTAATTCAAATTTTCAGAGCTCATTTATGGCAAAAAATTCATGAGAGTGTTGTTCAAGATTTGTGTCAAGTTTTTGATAAAGAATTGGAAGTTTTGCAAATTGATAGTGTGGAGAAACAAGCTATTCATCCCCGTAAGTCTTACAGAATGAATTCATCGACTGCAGATGTAGTTCTTACAAGCACTTACAAGTGGAAGGTCTCAAAACCATCTCTTTTGAATGATAAAGATGGTGAAATGGAAATTTCTGCGAATAAATTTTGGATAGACGTTCAATTAAGATATGGGGACTATGATTCTCATGATATTTCAAGATATGCCAGATCCAAATACTTAGATTATACAACAGATGGATCAAGCTCGTATCCATCGCCGACAGGTATTATCATTGCTATTGATTTGTCATACAACTTATATGATGTTTACGGAAACTGGTTCCCAGGTTTGAAAATATTGGTTCAGAATGCCATGAAAGAGATTATGAAAGCTAATCCAGCACTATATGTGTTGCGAGAACGTATCCGTAAAGGACTCCAGTTATATCAATCTCAACCACAGGAAGCATTCTTGAACTCGAATAATTATGCTGAATTATTTAACAATGACACACAATTGTTTATTGATGACACAAATGTTTATAGAGTCACAGTCCATAAAACTTTCGAAGGGAACTTGGCAACAAAGCCTATTAACGGATGCATATTCATTTTGAATCCAAAAACTGGTCAATTGTTTTTAAAAATCATTCATACTTCTGTTTGGTCAGGTCAAAAGCGGTTAGGACAATTAGCAAAGTGGAAAACAGCAGAAGAAGTCACGGCATTGATCAAGTCTTTGCCAAGAGAAGATCAACCCAAACAGTTAATTGTGACGAGGAAAGGAATGATGGATCCTCTAGAAGTCCACATGTTGGATTTCCCAAATATATCTATTAGGCCTTCGGAATTGCATCTTCCATTTGCAGCAGCAATGAAAATTGAGAAATTGTCGAATATTGTTTTGAGAGCAAGTGAACCTCAGATGGTTTTGTTCAATTTTTATGACGATTGGTTGAAAACAATTTCCCCTTATACTGCTTTTTCCAGAGTAATTTTGATTCTCAGAGCATTGGGTATTAACCCCGAGGAAGCTAATCACATTTTAAGACCCGATTCAAGTTATATTGTGCAAGAGCACCATATTTGGCCAACCTTGAGCGATGAACAATGGGTTGAGGTCGAAGGACAATTAAGAGATTTGATATTAGACGATTATTCGAAAAAACATAATGTCAACATCCAATCTTTAACCCAATCAGAAATACGAGATTTGATTTTGGGTCAAGATATAAGGACCCCTTCTGTGCAAAGGCAGGAAATTGCTGATATTGAGAATGGTAAATCTGAAGTTGAAAACAAAGAATTAACTGCTATCAAATCTACAACTACCAATGTACATGGTGAAGAAATCGTTACAGTTACTACAACAAATTATGAACAACTGACATTTGCATCTAGAAACGAATGGAGAAAACGTGCAATTGCAGCGGAAAGCCTTCATTTACGAGCCAAAAGTATTTACGTTAATTCTGAGGAGTTCATTGATGATGATTCATTTACATACATTATGCCAAAAAATATTTTGCAGAAATTAATCCAGGTGTCGGATTCAAGAATTCAAGTTGGTGCATTTTTATATGGAAATTCTCCAACTGATCATGATGCTATCAAAGAGGTGAAATGCATAGTAATTGTTCCTCAATTGGGTAGTGTCAACTCTATTCAGTTTCCAAAGAGTTTACCGGAAGAGAGAGGATACTTGAAAGACTTGGAGTTGCTTGGATGGATCCATACTCAATCGCAAGACTTCAATTACATGACTTCCTATGATGTTACAACACAGGGGAAACTTATGAAAGAGTATGTGAAGAATTTTGTGACTATGACTGTATCTTTTACACCTGGATCAGTTACATTGTCCGCATTTGAATTATCCCAAGAAGGATTCGATTGGGGTAAACAGAATAACGATTTGATGTCCGAATCCCCAGAAGGATTTTCCAAAAAGTTTGCTAAACGGGGACAATTGATCATGTCGGACAAGATAATGGGAACATTCATGGTGCCTGATGATGAGATATGGAACTATTTTTTCATCGGTACTTTGTTTAATTCCAATGATTTGTACGACTTGAAAATTGATGTGCCATTGCCATTTTATCATGAACTACATCGTCCTATCCACTTTAGCAATTTTATTGAAATGGAAGCTCAAAATGATGCTGAGGCAAATCAAGAAGATGTATTCAACTGATTGCATTAAATGTATCATAGTGTAATAACAGATTTGTATAATTACAATAAATAAAAGTATCTAAAGGTATATCCATGAATTTGATGCCTAAATGAGATTACACGTTATCCTTGTACTTTCTCAAGTTGTCCCACCCAACACAGTTGGCATTGGGCAATTTGACGATCTCAATTTTATTCAAATATTCTGGGTTATTCCCCTCAGGGTAAGTGGTGATATATCTTATAGGCTTTTTAATTGGAGGAACGTCATCCTTGTTTTCTTGCACTGTCACTCTTAACTCTAATGGCAACTGTCTCATTATCTCTTGGTACAAAGCAGGAGAAGAAAACTTGTGGACAATATCAAGCTGAGGAGTTTCTACGGGTGTCGGAGGTACTGTTGGGGTCAACAATTGCTGTCTCTTGTTGTCAAATGTCAGCCTCAACTCTTTTTCTTTATTTTGATATTGCACAAGATAGTTTTGGGATTCACGCTCTTCGTCGTTCTCACCTGAAAATGGTTCGCCAAAAGATGCCTCCAATTGGCGTTGTCTCTTTTTTTCTTCCAACTCCTTTTGCTTTTGCATTCTCTCTTGCTCTAAAGTGGCAAATTCCTTTCGCTCCTCCTCCATTAGATGATGCAACTTTTCTTGTCTCTCTTTCTCGTTTTGTATCCATTCATTGTGCTTTTCAACAGAAGCTTTCTTTATCTCTAGTTCTTCCAGTTCACGCTGTAATGCTTTTAGTTGCTCAAAGTCAAGGAGTTTGAATTTGAAATAGTTTTTCCAAGTATCCTGAGAAATCTCACGATATGTATTTAATAACAAATTGAATTGCAAATTGTTGTGTAGCATTTCCATATTGACGTAATCTTCGGTATATTTCCTTTGCTTTGATAATAGGGAATCAACCAAATCCTTTTTGAACTTGTCATGTAATAATCCCTTTAAGCTTCTGTTGTATCTTTTTGATCTGGGTATAGCCGTCCTTTGCTTGTGGCTTTTCTTGATTGGATCGGTTGTCAAGTGGATTTTGTTGATTCTGTTCATTAAAGCTGCATCCTTGTAGTTTCCAGAACCAGGACCCCTGTACACTTTGGTGTAATAATACTTTGCATGATGATAATTGTCACTTTCATTGCTGAAAACCAACTGTTGAATATTTTTTGACATCTTGATGTTTTCATTGAATAAGAATGAAGAGTTTGAAGTTGCATTAAGTTTTTTCATGTTAAAAACAGGTGATTGAGATGTAGAGGACAAGTTTTGCTGATTGGAAGTGATGTAGTAGTTGGGAACCTTACACAAGTGGTTGACGTTGAACTCCGGGATATAACCTTGGCCTGGAATTACTGATTCCGATAAGTCTATTGAGTTTGGGTCTATGTGAATATTGTGCTTTTTGGATTTTCCAATGGGTTTACGGAACCTCTTTTTTTCGTCTGCAGGGTTACGTTTATCCTCTTCGATTGATATTTCAGAATAATCGTTGTTTCGTAAGACTAACTCACGTTCCGCAAAATTCAACTTGGTGTTGGGTACAAATTTGTACGATGACGAAGGTAAATTTTTGTAGAAGTTCAATTTTGTAATTGAATTCAAGGAATTGAAGCTTGCATGGTTGAGATGAATAGTGGAATCAATCAATCCGTATTGAGGAAACGCTTGTCCTATGGTAATGCGATCATCGGCAGGTGGCTTTGCATCCAGGTTCTTGTCAAAATGGTTTGCCGCATGCCTGTGGGATGGCCTGCCCTTATGAGGCCTCTTTGCCGATACCACTTCGTCATCATCTTCATCATCAACTTCGTCTTCCTCATTAGAGTCGTCATCGTCATCGTCGTCATCGTCGTCATTGTCAATGTTGTCTTCTTCCTCTGTTTTCGGGGCTTTGTCTGGCTGTGACTCCAGCACAATTGTCCGAGTCCGCACTTCTGCAGGCCTTCCAGTGTGGAAAACATCCTTGTTCTTGATCACCGAGTAGATGGCGCTTAGGGAAACATAAAACAAGGCATTTTGGGCGTCGTTGGTCTCGATGATTCCTTGTTGTAGCAATTGGTGGTTGATGTCGTTTGAGGTCTGGAGAAACTGGGATTTGGACAATCCGGTGTACTTCACCAACTTTGTAATTAGCTGGTACGAAGAAGGGTAGTTCCAGGCACCAGCCAAGTGCTTCACCAACACATAGTCTTGGTTGTTTATGACCAAGACGGGGATCCCCACCGATTGCCGCAAGGACGAGATATCGCTGCGGACCTCGGGGTTTGCATCGAACTCCAACTTGATTCTGGTGGTTCCAGAAGGGGTAGTCGAAAGAGGAACCTGTGGATGTATAATCTCGATAGACATTGTCGCGTGCAGTCGGATGGGTCAAGCAAGTGATTGTTGTCAAGTTGGCAGGGAGGGAATTATCGGTGTGGTGCGGTGCGGCGCTGTATTTCCTAATTAGGCATGCAGAAAGCTACGGGTTGCTTGCCGTGCTCGGATGCTAGAATGTGTTAATGTATTGTATACAAGAGATAATGCTGTGTCGTGTGTCGTGTGTGTTATGTAGTTTATGCTCTATAATGTTACGTAAGGTATTTATTTCGTGTTTTGTTGTATTGACATGTACTTTCCCAGTTAGAATCATTGGGCACAATGTAGAACAAAACATTACTTTTGCATATCGTCAAGACAAAACCACATTTACGATATTATCTCAGAGAAATAGCATAAGACTCTACCTGTGTATGTAGACAATCGTTTGTTGTTCGTCGTTGCATGGTTAAACCAACTTAGAACTCTTGTAGTCAATGTGTTTTGTTCCCTCGTTTATATCGTATAAACAAGTCAATGGTTGCAAAACTATTCGAATTGGTTTGATTGAACCTTGTTAAAAAGTCTGATATCTCGCACTAATCGTGCTCCTTTCAACAACGTTGCACTCAAGACTTACCGTTTAGCATGTTCAACAATGTTTGCAACATTTCTCCCAAACTCAACATTAAGCTGCACAACCGGTAGAGTACACAAACATCAAACCAGCACTACGAAAACATGCGGTCTTCCCGCCCAAGACTCACCATACCGACTAGATCAAGTCACACTCCGTCACCTTTGTGTCAAAGGTGACGGCGCTACCACATGCAACACACTACACCTGGATCTGCATGCCTTGCAGCCTTCCTCAAGTACCAGTAGCAACAGTAATAACTATCCGTAGCTGTTACAAATCTTTCCCCAGCCACAATAGCATAGTACGCACCCTGTTGCCCAGTGACACGACGGTGGATCGACAACGGTCAGGCCCGTTGCGATGCACGACTAATTACTTTTTCAGTCACTAATCTCACCAGATCACCACGCAAAATCAGCGATCAGGTGTCACACCAGAAAACAGTGCATACACAGCAAACATGGGTGTATCATTCTCCAAACTATTTGCGGGGCTATTTGGCCGCCAAGAGATGCGGATCTTGATGGTGGGATTGGACGCCGCGGGTAAAACCACCATTTTGTACAAGTTGAAGTTGGGGGAGATTGTCACCACCATCCCCACCATCGGGTTCAACGTGGAGACGGTCGAGTACAAGAACATCAGCTTCACGGTGTGGGACGTGGGTGGACAGGACAAAATCAGACCCCTCTGGAGATACTACTTTCAAAACACCCAAGGGATCATTTTTGTGGTTGATTCCAACGATCGAGACCGGGTAGCCGAGGCCAGAGAAGAGTTGCAACAGATGCTAAACGAGGACGAGTTGAGAGAGGCGGTGTTGTTGGTGTTTGCCAACAAGCAGGATTTGCCCAACGCCATGAATGCGGCCGAGATAACCGAGAAGTTGGGGTTGCATTCCATCAGACAGCGGCCGTGGTATATCCAGGCCACATGTGCCACCACCGGCGATGGGTTGTACGAGGGGTTGGAGTGGTTGTCGACCAATTTGAAAAAGTAGAGCTCTGGGGCCTCGGCGGTGTGATGACAATGGCGGATAGGCGCAACCGTGGTACATTTGCACCAGCCATGAGCCGATGACACAGATGGCAATGTTGAAGACTAAATGCCGATCACCGTATCGGCCATCGGCAGCCCATGAATGTGAACCATGCTATTCTCCAAGTACTATCGACCAGCTACATCGGCCCGACCAATGGCCATCGATTGTTTTCACAACCAACCGCAATCGATTTCCCCCCACTATTGATGAAATAACCCCCAACAACACGGAGGGTTTATCCTGAAATCACCCCCTATTGCCTATATTAATTACGTTATATTACACATCATGATCACTGGCCAGTGATTACTCCATCAGTAAAGCCAGGTGGTAGCACGAAGCCGCGGTGGACACGGCCGATGCCAAATTTCAGATGCTCACCGTTTGCAATCACAGGCCATTTGTTACCACCACCACCATCATCAACACCACCTTCGCTAACCATCTCTCTTAAACATGTCCCTCATACCAAGGGTGATACAAGACCAACGGTCGTGCCGGAGGTAAGACCCGATTTTGCGCACCCGCCGCCGCTAACTCCTCCATTTTGGTGGGGGAATTCCCAGCGTGCGCATTGTCGATGCCATAACCGAGGATTTTCCATTCACCCCACATTTTGCCAGAGCCACCGCTACGCAACACCTGAAAATATTACCAGTTTCCTCCCTTTTTGTAGAACCAATTGTTGCATAAATAGACACGGTTTGCTGGCCCTTTTCCACCTGATTTAGTAGCCATTGTATTCAGTATACCATGACCGTTGAAGACGATATCTTGTACGAAGTGCGGGGGAGAGTGGCCATAATCACCTTCAACATCCCCAGTAAGTTGAACGCCTTGAACGGGGAGCACTACCTCCGGTTGGGGAAGCTCATCGAGGAGGCCGACAAGGAGGAGGACACGGTGGTGACCATCTTACAGGCCAGCGGCCGGTTCTTCTCGGCCGGTGCTGACTTTGCTGACGGCCAGATTGCCAACTTGCCCGCATCCAAGTTGTTTTCCCACGAGTACTGGTTGGAACGGTTTGTGGCCCGTAACACCTGGTTGACCAACGTCTTCAACGACCACAAGAAGATCTTGGTTGCTGCCGTCAACGGCCCCGTGGTGGGGTTGACCACCGGGTTGTTGTTGTTGTGTGACTTGATCTATGTCCACGACGTTCTGAAGTTTTACTTGTTGGCCCCCTTCTCCAAATTGGGGTTGGTGGCCGAGGGTGCCTCTTCCGCCACCCTCTTCTTGCGGTTGGGCTGGTCCAAGGCCGCCGAGGCCCTTCTTTTGGCCAGACCCATCTCAGGACAAGACTGTTTCAACGCGGGGTTAATCAACAAGGACTATGGGGGCAAGTTTTCCTCCACCGAGGAGTTCAACCAGAATGTCCACGACGACGTTGTCAAGCATTTTGAAGGGTTGCACGAGGACTCCATCTTCCAGAACAAGCAGTTGCTCAAGTTGGCTAGAGACCAGTTCATCAACCACGCCAACTCCCAGGAAGTCATCCGTGGCTTCAACAAATGGCTCGAGGGTGTTCCCCAGACCAAGTTTGCCGAGTTGGCTGCCAGCAAGGCTAGAGATAAGGCCAATCTTTAAGTGGTGATGGTTTAGATATTTATGTATGCCTACTGCACGCAATCAGAGATCGATGATTGTAGAGATTGGTTGTAGACATGAACGAAAAAGATGCCATTGTGCGATCATAATACAAGCGTAGAGGGGTAGAACAACAAACTTGTTATCTACGAAAAGTGCTGCAAACGCATCAGTGGAATTACGAACGAATAAGCTCCAAATAACCCCAGAAAAAGTGAACGGAACCAACCGCATCCGTAGGATCGACCATGAGTTTCAACTTGCCCAACCCCAGCCTATTGGGAATCTTGTTCATCATATCCACACACAGTGGCCCGCAGTTGGTGTACAAGTACCCTCCTGACTTGAGCTCATCCACTTACTCCAACGTTCCCAAGTTCAAGGACTTGAGCAAGGTGGACGATGACGAACCCAACACCAGTTCCGACGACGAACTCTACGATCCGGCCAAGAATGACGACGATAGCACCACCAGCGACGACCATCTAAACCAAAGGGATTTGTTGGAGTACGGCGAAATGACCCCCCAGCAGTGGGACTCCCATCGTCTCGACTACTACCTTGGAACCAAATTGGACCTCATCACCTTTTTGGATGAGCAAGACAACCAACGACGGTACGTCAACAAGGTCAAGCAAGTGGCCAGTTCCAAAGAACCGGGCAAGTCCACCAAGCTCAGGCTAACCAAGACCGTGTCTAAGGCAAGCACCAGCAATAGCCTGACAAGCCAATTGGTTCTGAACGACATTTGCGGCATCGACCCTGCCTACTTGTGCGAGATGTTGGCGCCCCCCAAGAAATTGTGTAATACTAGATTTGAAATCACCATCAACCAGAGAATATTTTTGGGATTGCCCATCCACAAGTACGATAGTGGGGTCTGGAGGATCAAGAATGATCGAAAACCAAAAAGAAGTAGCCATGACAAAGACAACCATAACGGCGATGATTTGGAAAATGCCCAGTCCAATGGTGAATCCAGTTCCAATCCCACCAACGGCAAGAGCAAGTTGAACTTAAACATGTTTCATCTTGTTTTCGTCATGAACCCTCCGATTATTGAGGGCAATTACAGAGTGGATGAAATGTTTCATTATGTGATATCACGATTGTCCTTGGTGTTGCGATACGAGCAACTGAAGCACAATTACATCTCCAATGAAGTACAGAAGATCCTTACCATTAAAGACCAGTTCAAAGACAGAAACAGCAAAACCACCGACATTGACGAGCTCCAAAGCACTTTACTTGCGCAAACTTCAATGTGCAAACTAATCTACGACTGTTACAATGCCATAAGTACTTCAAGAATTGCAAATTTATCCGTCAATGGCAAATTGAGATCGTTCCAAATCCCAATAAAAACAGAATTTCATTCTTTACCTGATGCATCTGTGCCTTATATTCCCGGCTCCTATTTGTCTTCCACTGTAAGTTTGCTTGAGGATACCGGTTTAATTAATGTGGGAGAAACAACTCGGTATGGACAAGGTTTGATAAGTACAGCACTCACTGACCAAGAAGAAAATGAAGCTTCTGAAGACGTCATCTACTTTGCATTATTACTATTGGATGAACCAGAGTCGATAATAAAGGACATAAAGACAGAATCAAATAGTACTTTGGCCAACTTCATTAGGATGATCCAGCCCACAGAATCATTAATCAAGCTAGCCACTCGAAACAACAATCTCGATATCCAGCAAATCAAGTCATTCGCTTTCCATCTCATATATTGGAGAAGAGCTAGAGTCATACAACCTCTCTCGGCCAGATCAGTATATATTGTATCGCCAATGGCCCCCATTAGCATCAAGTTTTTTGACGATATTCAGCTATTTAAAAGAAAGTTTCCTACATTACCATCTCTCCCACACTTTTTGAAGTTATTGTCTCCCCAGTCCAAAAAGCCACAACAATTTGCAAACCTCACACCATCAAAAGACCATAGAGATAGCTATTTGCAGGCATTAGGATGGATGATTAGGTTTGGCTATGTTACTCAGTTGCAAACATTCATCTGGTTAAAAATTTCCAAAAAGGTGAAGATTAAGGTTGAGGAGGATTTAGAGAATGAAAATTTGGCAAAGAAAAGGAGCGGGGGAGCTAAGCGCGATAGCGGAGTTGCCGTCACAACGGATAATACTTCGAAAAGGGTCGAGTCGGCAAAGGGTACCGATAACTCTTCTAAATTCGTCGCCAATTCTAATAATACGGATAAATGTCACGAGGAGGTTCTCCTCCCAGAAAAGAACACACCAACCACCAGACATCTACAAGAGGTGGAGGCAAAGATCAAAGACCAATTATCGCAGGCATCACGGGGCCCTACTGTCAGCCTAATAGACGATGATGACACCATCATTCTCGACCCTGGCAGAGCCACAACGGTTGAGAGAAGGTGGATCAACAAGATCATATACGAAGAGTGCAAGTTATCATCTGAATTGACAGCTATTTTCTACAAATTGCTCAAATACATGAATGGAAAGAGCCCTCTTGAGTTATTGCTCCTAAAGGAAAACATCTCCCGCACGGAGTTGCGCAAGTTATTGATTGCCATAGAAGAGCACATTATCTCCGTAAGGCACTGGTAAAAAAATGCGGAGGATCCTCAAATTTATCCGAACATTAATTATCAATTTCCCCACAAAAAAAATCCCGAGGGTACAAGTGAATATTTCTGCTAATCTTTCAGCACTTATCTATCATTCAAACCAAACAGTACTCACATCATCATGGCAGAAGAGCAAGATTTCATCAGATACGAAATTAAGGACAGGGCTGCAGTCATCACCTTGGCTAACCCCAAGATCCTCAATGCCCTTACGATCGACCAGTATGAAACCATATGCAAATTTTTGGAACGCGCAAACAAAGAAGAAGATACCATAATCACGTTGATTCAGTCTACTGGTAGACTATTCTCCGCCGGGGCAAACACGTCAACCGCATCAAATGACAGTTCCTTGGAAACCTGGTTGAGAAGATCGGTGGCAAGTCAGACATACTTGGTGCAAACTTTCCTCAATCACAAGAAAATATTGGCCATTGCCCTTAACGGTCCTGTTGTTGGATTGTCAGCAGCATTCGCTGCCCTTTGCGATTTGGTATATGTCCATGACATCAAGAAAACCTTTTTCTTGACTCCCTTTGCAAACATTGGAATTGTCAATGAAGGTGGTGCATCGTACACCTTATTCCAAAGATTGGGCTGGTCAAAAGCTGCGGAAGCCCTTATTTTGTCCAAGAGAATTTCAGGCCAAGATTTGTATAATGCTGGGTTCGTGAACAAAAACTATGACGGTAAATTCGCTTCTACAGAAGAATTCAATGAAGCTGTATTGAAAGAATTGCTTGATTCAACTGCAAATTTACACGAAGACTCCATTATCCAAAACAAGCAATTACTTAAACAAATTTATGGTAGTTCAATTTCGTCGGTGAACTTTTTGGAAGTGAACAGAGGCTTGAGCCATTGGAGATCTGGTGTTCCATTGGAGAGATTCAGAAAGTTGGCATCTGGAGAAATCAAACATAAGATTTAAAGAACAAATGTTTAGATTAGATGTTTAGTCTTTAGTTTAGTCAATTTTCAATTAATTCGATTTCCTATCGTATTCGTAAGAGTTTTGATTAGCATTCATTCTCAATTGGATGTATTTCATCTTTGAAAAGATACAGTAAATCATTATTCAGCAATGATTACATGCAAAAAAATTCCGATACCGGGAGTCGAACCCGGGTCTGCTCGGTGAAAGCGAACCGTGCTAGCCGTTACACTATATCGGACTTTTATATAGAACCACTACCCTTGATTAGCCTTCTGCATATCGATGAGTTTTTTGATTCACAAAATATTTTTGTTCCTATGAAACAAGAAAGAGAATAGAGATGGACGACAGGCTCTGCAGTTTTCGAGAACTAGAAAAGCATAGTTGAAATAGATTTCACAATGTTTTTGTGCTAGAAAGAATGTTGAAACCAATGAGTCTTTTGAACCTTCGTTAGCCAGAATTCGCGAAGCCAAAATTAGGGTCTACCACCCTTCTAGCTAAGGTGCAAGATTTGATTGATTATTGGAGCCAAACTGCAGAGATGGCTTAATTACTGGGCTGTGGGCCTAAAATTTCTTTACACAAACTTAACCCTTACCTGTACTGGTATAAAAGGAGAATTAACCCATTCTATCGGAATCGCATTGCATAAAGGTACCCCCTTTTGAAGCTTTCATGGAACAATAATTGATATTTATAGTACATATATTGATTTCCTTAATTTTTTAATTTATACCATAGTCTCCGCTAGCGGTGGGATGCGAGTTTTAGAATTCTAGAGATTGGCCCTGGCCATTTTCATGTATCAAATCTTCTATTCTTCTGTTCGAAGTAGTTTTAAGGGGCGGTACACTAAATTAACTCAAGGTTCTTCTGTTTCGTCAAGAATAGACCAGGAGTTGATTTTACTGTTTTGAAGGCTTCATTCTCAGTGTACAATTAGTTTTCATATTCTGCATTTCTCGAGAGGTTTTTCACGAATAATTTGCACCCATTCATATTTTGCATGAGCAACATTCTTGATAAGTTAAATTCAATTTTCTTTCAGGTGTATTTAAGAAGTGGAAACAGGTTTTCCTCTTCATTAAGAGATACTTCAATCCTGTAAGCGATTACTGCACGAGGTAACTTTTGCATTCCTCCTTAAACTATTTTGTGTCTCATACTGAGTTATTTCTCAGAATATTGGGAACGTTGACAATTGGCAAAGCAATCGTTTCCAGTCATTATTCATAATAACAAGCAAGTTATCAAGCAAATATCTCTGGTTGCTTACTATTATAAATCAATTAATTGCTTCCGTAATGGTTATTCTGGGGATGTGGAAAACAATTGAATTTAGTGGGACAATATGAACCTAATTCGCAGAAAGACTTCCAAATCAATTAAGAAGCTGTGAATTATTTTCTTTAGTATTCATAAATAACTTCAATTATAGGTTATAATTTAATTGAAGGTACACCGAGTATTACAAGGAAGTAGAAATCAGATATACTAAGAAATAAATAGATGCTACTGTAAAAACTACCTAATGCGAGATTGTAAGTTTGCAACTAATGAATTCAGAATTGGTATTCTTGATTAGTGAAACTAAAATTAGATTTCAACCGCAACAAGCTCATGCCCGGAAATATGCAACAAAATAATATACGCCAGGAGAATTATTTCAAATAATTTGTCCTATACTTGATCGAAATTTACTCCTGAGCGTAAGTTAACATTTTTGAAATTCAAGTTAAAGATCTTTTCAACGTTAACAAAACCTAGGAACAAACTACCCATTTCCACAGATCAAGATTTAGAGGTTGTTCCTTGGTTTCCTTGAAATGATATTCACCATAGCACAAACAATAATGCTCAAGCAATAATCTAATTTCTTCCAATTCGTCAATAAACTCCAATGCATTAATTCTTCGCAATTCCTGAACATTGGTCCAAGATTTTGTTGAGTCAAAGTTTTTTGAATAACCTCCAACGGTGCTCATGTCAGTCAATTTGACATTGCTTAGCCCACAATTTTGTACAAAGAATTCTTTTCTAGCGTTCAAGGTTGGCCACTTATGAAATGTCAATAGATTCAAACCTCTGTCTAGCAAGTTTCTAGACATTGTTGCACCAAATACATCATCAAGTGACATTGGTTCATAGATCAAAAAGGACACGGACTTGTGCGTAATTCCAGTCCAATAGTTGATTACATTTTCATAATCTTCAGGTGGTAAATAGCACAAGACACACTCACTTATCACAATGGTAGGTAAACTGGTGTCGAAGTTGTCAATGGCTATACCTGGTTTTAGACGTCGCAAGTCTAAACCATGCAAATGATAGCTATCTGTATGCAAGGATGGGTCGTAGTCTTGAAACTGTTCTTTGGATAGTATCTCCTGAGGAGGCAAGTCAACGCCCAAGATCTTTTGCAAATGAGTGTCGTTTGTAATTGCCAACTTTTTTATCCTCGAGGAATCAGAAAAGTCTATTTCGTGATACACGATATTATCATGGGAAGAGAGTATTCTGAAGGCCCTGGTGTCGGATCCACTGCCAAGAGAAACAATTTGACATCGGCCATGAGAATTTATGAATGCATCAACGACATTATCGATTGACAAAGTGCGAAGGTACGTTCCTCTGTTGATTAGAGGGAGCTTTCTTTCGTTGAATGCCGACCTTACGGTTCTTGCTGCCGACATTGCAGAATAGCCAAAACAGTATTGCAAGTGTGCCTGATATGACTTGACCAATTGGCTAATATATGGGTCAGGGGGAACTAGATAACCCTTGGTGTTGATGCTGAACCTACAGCTGAGGGCATCAAGGTCGGTTGCTCGCACCAATTTGTCCTGCTTCTCCTTTGGCGACAACATGGCAGCAGGTATTGATGTCAGGTTCAAGATGTGCTAATATGCCTCAGTAACTGATTTTGGCAATTCCCCAGTACACGATTGCTACCTTGTTAATCCTAGCCATTGCGTCCAGTCCTCGAGGCCAATTTCATGTCTACCGAGCTGGTCGTACCTGAACCAGCATGCACCATCCTGCATGGTAGTGTGATTGTAATGGTACAAGCTGTCATTGGCTTGTCTCGTGATTTGCTGATGGTCCATGGACCCGCGATAATGTCTATACAGCTATATCTTGCGCACTATAACCCACCAGTTGTCTTTTTCGTAGCCGTGGTCAACCATCTCACAACTGTTGGTCAGCAATGCGTTATCTACCAACTCACCCTCTTTGTACAAGTGATAGTACCGGTACTTGACCTCTTCTTTCGGTGTGTCTTGCGTCTTGTTATCGTCGTCGTCGCGCGCCTCCACCACCTGGGTCTTTTCTTGCTTTTGCTTCCTCTTGTCTTTCTTAGGTTGCTTATTCTGCAACACCCACGGCACCAACACGTCCTGGTCGTCACCTTGTTTGTACCCTCGTTTTGAATTCTCCTGCTCAAGGGCCCAGCAGTAAATGAGACACTCGCCCCTTTTTTTCAACTTGGATAAGATATGGCTGATAGCTTCTGTTCTACGCTCCTTGGTGGCAAAATGGTGAATGACGGCAATGGATATGGCAAAGTCGAAGGTGTCGTTGGCGTGGGGCAAGGCGAGACCGTCGGCAACCCCCAAGTTGTACTTGGGGGAAATGGTGTGGGCACAGGCAATCAAGCCCTCTGAGTGGTCAGTACCAATTATATACAATTTGTCGTTGACTGCCAAGTATTTGCCGTTCCCACAGCCGACGTCAAGACCCACAGAGTAGTCCGGTCGTGTTTGTAGGAACTTCTCGACAATGGGCCACGGCTTGTAGCGGGTCTGGGAAAAGTGCGAGGCAATCTCATTATACACGGTGTGCACGTAGTCGTCCTCTTGAGCTCGAGGGTCCTCCAGATGGGGTATGGGAAGTGAGGGAACAGACATCACGTGCGCACGACCGGGTATAGAAAGGGTGGTTTACGAGGCTAATAGAAGAGTGGTTGTGAGGAACAAAGAGCGATGGGAAAGATGAGGATGAATAGGACTTTTTTTGATGAGCATATCGATACTCCCACTTCTTGAACACAAATGGTGCGAGGATGGGGATGCGTGGCTCTACAAACGACATTGATCGCGGTGGCGGTGATGATGATACCATTTGGTGTACATAAGTGGTTTGCTGAGGACCCAATTGCCATTGTTAGGCATGTTGTCGACGGTGGGTATCCTGTAGAGATCCCTGTATCTGTGGACTACGGAGATCGAGGGTTCAATTTCCCAGATTTGGTCACAGCCACACAGATCCAGGTCGACCACGAGCTACGACATTTGACTGCGGGTCGCTTGCGAGTGCGCCTAGTAGACCATTTGCTGGGTCCCAGTCCTGGTGGTGACGGCTACATCGTGCGGTTGGTACTCAGCAATGACAACTCGATAGCTGTCCCCGCACAGTCTGCCACCATGTATGTGTCATACACATTGGAGGCGGTGCAAGCCAACGACCTCCCATATTTTATCACCCAGGCCCTCATAGACTACACCTTGCGGCCCGATATCGCCCTCCTCGACAGAGAAATGGCATTTCCAAGCTCGATTGGCCTCGAGTGTCGGGTGCCTGGCGATAAGCAAAATACCACCATCGAATATCTCGACCGGATGGCACGTGGGCTTGGCGGTCTCACTGCTGTGTCTTATACAGTAGACATTGAGACCCCGGAAAGGGAGGACCACCACGGATCGTGCAACGTTACCGTAGGAAACTCCACCAAAGTTTACGAGATGAACGGCACGCAAGACATCTGGCAGGCCGTAGGGACCAGCCTCAAACTTCCGCAATCTCCCAACAACAATCGCGACTTGCAACTACTTGCGGCGTATCGGTTCCAGACTATGTACAATCTCAAGTCGATTCTGCAAGCGTTGCACCACCTGTCTCGTTCAAACACCAACAAACACCTACACAATGTCGTGGAGTTGGTGAACGACATTCTTCGGGAGCCCCAAGGGTCGTGGCTCCCCTATCTAAATAGCACTACTGGGTTGCTCCGGTCATTGAATGAATAGGTTGACCCATAGTCGCACAAAGCGGAAGCGACATTTTGTAGAAAAATATCAAATCTCAACTCCAACCACACACTTTGGCAAGGACGACAAACAACCACAACCATGGACCCAGACACCGAGATCGAATACGAGTCGGACGTCGAGCACCTCTCGGACGTGAGCTTGGATGAGGACGACGAAGAATTGATCTGGAGGGTGTTCTTTTCTCATCGCGACCCCCAGACCAACGCGGGCGAAGACTCCGACTGGGACCAGGACACCGACGACGCCGCTCAACGGTACGACCACGACAATGACAGAAGTGATGACGACATCAGCGACTTGTCTGACATCGGCGATGACGACTTGGTGGCTCAGTACCGCGACTTGATGGCCAACAAGATCGACAACAGCCTCAGCGACGCCGAGCGCAAGCGGTTGCTCATTGCAAACTTCTCTGACAACCAGATGGAGCGGTTTGAGGCCTACCGGCGGATGACCGTCAACAAGCCGGGGGTCAAGAAGATATGTAACGCGGTGTTGGGACACTCTATCCCCCACAATGTCGCCGTGGTCATCGCCGGTGTCTGTAAATCGTTCCTTGGCGAAGTTATCTCAGAGGCACTACAGGTACAAGAGCGGGACAACAAGGCAAGGTTGATCCTTGATATTGACAACAAGAAGAGCCAGAAGCGTGAGATTGTCAATAGTTTGCTGCGGGGCCAAGATATCGAGGTCGACGACAGAAGACTACAGTATGGCGGCGACCAGCAACATCCTCTCCAGCCCAGTCAGGTGCGTGAAGCGTGGCGATTATACAAACTCGAAAACATCACCGCCTTTCCAAACTTGGAAACGTGATGGTGACTTGGTTATGTCAAAAGGACTCGAGATCAAATGGGTTTGTGTCCTTGTGATGTTATTGGTTATTGCACGTTTGTATTTCACAATCTCCACTTAATTCCATTTATTTCCGGGACTTTATTCAGCCATGTTATTATTCAACAATGTCAGATACATCCAAAAAACGACGCAGAGTCACTTTGAATTGTGATACCTGCAGGAGGAAGAAGATCAAATGTGATCGCCAGTTGCCATGTTCCAACTGCACCAAGCTCAGAATCGGCCATACCTGTAGTTACAGTTCTCCAGAGCATATCCATTTCAACAAGAAACCCGAAACTGAGAGTAAGGACTCTGAACTCCAGCTGTTGAAAACAAAGATCCAACAATTAGAAAACACCATTTCTCAGGCCACAAAGCTAACTCCGGTGTCTGATTCCCGAATTCAACTACAACTTCTCCAACAATGCATTAGCATCGAATCGGATCAAACATTAATCCACCGTTACCAAGATTTACTAGTGGGCATTCTTCCCTATGATTCCAATGAAAAAACAATCAACTTCAATTTTTCCCTTTCTAAGAGTGGAGACAATACTAAAGTCCATAATCCATTATCGCCATTTTTCTTTCTTCTGAAGAGAGACCCGGGAGGAAAACTATTTTGGTTATTCAAATCTTCTCCCAGTAACAGAGTAACATTTAGCGAAATGTTTATGAACAAACTCAGTTACGCAGGATTCCCAAATTTTCAGCAACTTAGTGGCCAGGCAAGAATCAAGTATGGAGACAAATTCATTCCTGGTGCTCAAGACAATTGCTCTGTGAAAGAAATACAACGGGCTATAACTTCTAATGGATTCCAATTGGGGTTTACCTTTTGTGACTATCAACCAAAGGACAAGGAGTTGAGTCTGCTAATACTAGCATTGTTACCCAGTAATATCATGGTTTCAAAGTATTTGAGTCTTTTCTTCAATCAAGTTTACACCTTTTTTCCATTGTTGGATGAAATGACTTTTAGAGCCGACTTGGCAAGGATATTCGGCATGGATAATCACAATAGCGGTCAAGTAGTTTCCATGTTGACATTGGACAAAAAGATAGATTATGCCACTATTGCCATCTTTTTTTACATTTCAAGATTGTCATACTTGATGTTGTTTACAAATGACTTAATGGATAAATCAACCTTTGCAGATCCAGCCTTGAGGGAGTATGAGATCCTAAAACTGCACCCGATTCATTTGGATGCAATAAAGCTCGCAGACCAATGCTTAGGCTCCTTCAACTTAATGAAGCGCCAGGAATTAACAGTGCTTCAAGCAGCAATTTTCTATCGCGTATACAGAGTTTATGCTCCCGAATATGGTGACGACATTCCACAAGGAGCGGGAAACCTCCAACATGGAATATTGGTGCACATGGCTCAATCTTTAGGATTAAATCGGGATCCAGATAATGTTATCGAAAAATTATATACCAGTGAAAAGACCAAGAATTTAAAACGAAAGATTTGGCACTTTTTGGTACAATTGGATATTTTTGACACCATGAAAACTGGTTCACCTCTTGCTATTGAAAGTACAAAGTATTATGACACTAGATTACCATTTTTTACAGAAGAAAATTCCAACATTGTGGACCATCAAGTGGAAAAAGATGTTCATAAGGGATTTACATTGATTAGACCGTTATTTATTGAGCTAGCCTTAGTTTCTCAACACATCTCTAATGTCAGAGAATCTCTTGAAATTGAAGAAATTTTCCTGGAGTTGAAGTTTTTGGAATTGACACTATGTCGCATGTGTGGGAGGTTCTCGTCATTTATGACAAAACTGAGCCCTCAAATGCATGCCTTCAACATAAAAGTTATCAGCATGTATTTGCAAATCAAAGTATTGCTTTCCCAGGTGTATTATTTTTTTTACATTCACTATCATGAAAACAATAACCTTGATTTGGAATTTTTCTATTTCAAGAAAACATTTCTCAATTTATTTTATGACATTGCGCCTGTTATCCAAATTGGAAGATCCATAAGGGAGTCGAAATTCGGTTTTGCTTTTTCGTTGATGATAAGCCCATTAATGTTCACCATTAGTCATATGATGTGCATTATACTTGGGTCTTTGACAGTGCGGTTGATGTCTTCATTAAAGAAGGATGGTTCTTATTTGTCTACCTCAGATTCGCCTTTTTTCATTCCTTTACAATTGTCAGTATCAATATTAAAAGACATAATTAACCAACAAACTTGCTTAAGTCGAAGATACTATTTTGCATGGAAAATGAGAAAAGCCCATTTGTTTAGCATGAAATTGGTCAACGAAGCCCATGTATACCAAAGCAACACATCGATGACAGAACAAGCTGCATTAGGGTTTTCTGATGCTCAACTTAACGAAATCAAAGAGATTTTGATGTACTATGTTGAATCCATGCGAATCGAAGTATACGAGCAAGGAAATAACATTTCGGCCCAACAGTTGATTGATTCATATCGTCAAATGACTTCTAATAATTTCATAGACTCCAATTCAGACGATGCCTTACTTGAGGATATACAAGTGGATAACTTTTGGTACCAATTGAACACCATGTTTGCTGAAGCAGACTGTGAGGAGTATGTGGATAATATAATCAAGCCATCGGCTTCTTTTCTCGAAAAGGGGCAGAATGAGGAGACGCCAATTATCGCTAGCATTCCCAACGAGTTTGAGTTGCTATCTTCGTTCTTGGGATTGTTTGACGATGGAAACATTCAAAAAATGTAACCATTTGACAAGAAAAAGGTTGGAACTTAAAGTAGAGCAATATACGATTAGTATTATATGTTTAATTCTTCTGTACTACCAAGGGACAGGCAGGGGATGAGCGCTCGCGCTACCAAATTACAAATGGTAGCGATTTATCATTGCACACGACCGCTCCCTGCTCTTGAGATGGCCAAAATTTTTCAATTAGTCATTTATGTCAATCCAAACCTTTAGCAATATAATATTGTTACTTTCAGTGTCATTAATTCATCGTAATGGCTACCAGAACCCAGTTTGAAAACTCGAACGAAGTTGGTGTGTTCTCCAACTTGACCAACTCGTACTGTTTGGTCGCTGTTGGAGGTTCCGAGAACTTCTACTCTGCATTCGAAGCTGAGTTGGGAGATGTGATACCCATCGTCCACACCACCATTGCTGGTACTCGTATAGTGGGAAGAATGACAGCAGGAAATAGAAGAGGATTGTTGGTGCCCACGCAGACTACCGACCAAGAATTGATGCATTTGAGAAACTCGTTACCAGATTCCGTGAAAATACAACGAGTGGAAGAAAGATTATCGGCATTAGGAAATGTGATATGTTGCAACGACTACGTTGCATTGGTGCATCCAGATATAGAAAGAGAGACCGAAGAGTTGATTGCTGATGTGTTGGGAGTGGAAGTTTTTCGTCAAACAATTGCTGGAAATGTGTTGGTGGGTTCATACTGCTCGTTGTCCAACCAAGGAGGGTTGGTTCACCCACAGACTTCCATCCAAGATCAAGAAGAGTTGTCGTCATTGCTTCAGGTTCCCTTGGTGGCCGGTACTGTCAACAGAGGTTCTTCGGTGGTTGGTGCCGGTATGGTTGTCAACGATTGGTTGTCGGTAGTTGGGTTAGATACAACTGCCCCCGAGTTGTCTGTTATCCAAACCATCTTCAGATTGCAAGATGCCCAACCCGATGCTATCGAAGGTAGCTTGAGGGATACCTTGATTGAAACGTATTCATAGACCAGAAGAATTGGGTACCGTTTAATGGCCGCAAGTGCTTCTGTTTAAGTGAATATGCCGGTAGCGTGCTGAGGCGTCTATGTCGCAAGAGAACTCCTGTTTCTTGGGGCTTGTGTACCCTGTGCATGATATGTGCTTCTAGGTTGGGTAGTTTTCTGGATAGAGTCGGCGAGACTTCTGAGGAGTGTATGTAGTCAATTGGCGTTATATACACAACAGGGATATCGGTTAGAACTAGTTACTGTAGAAGTTCCACGGTTGTCTCTGTGCTACCAGTTTGCCATAGTCGATAGTGCTAGCCCGTACTGGAGGTTTGTGTCATGTGACCTAGACCCCTAGGAAATAATACACGAATAGGACAAGCGTCGCAGGCGATACAATGAAAGTCAACTACGTATGTTTACCCGTTTTGAGGGCTCTCCGGTCATGTGATCTTTCATTTGCAGCTACAACTTCTACTGATTGTAGGGCCTCTACATTCTGCGTCACAAAGCAAAACGTCACTACACCTGCTTAGCGACCATCTTCACCCCTAGGGAGCATCCACGTGAGGCTCCACCCCACATCGATCGCCTTTGTTCAGGGATCTGTCCTGTGATCTGACAGCATGTGCTCCCTCAATCGCTTCCAAAATAGGAAATTTGTACTCCTAAATTAGCGGTGCGCGCACGTCAATAATCATTCCCCATTTTCGTCTCCAACAGCCAGCAGTTTGAAGTGAATCATCCGTCTAATCTTTGAAGAAACCAGGGGTAGACGTGTTATCGTTGTTACTGCAGTTAGTAAACACGTGAGACCAGAAAATGGTCTTCAACGGCGTTACACGGGGCCAAATCCGGGCGGAGGCGTTGAAAAAGTTGGCCAAGCTCACCGTGCAACACGTTCCTTCTAATCTTAAAGAAATCAACACCGGCATCCACAAGGATGACTTTTCCAAGTTGCTAAGCTCCACCCCAAAGGAGTTTGTTGCGCGCAAGTCCATAAGCGGTGCCGACAAGCTTTCCAGTGTTGCTATTTCGGCCAAGGAATACGAGGTGTTGGTTGCCCTCTGTGAATCAACCCTGGAAACAATCAAGTTGTCGTCTCAGGTTAAGATTCTCATCGACAAGTTCAAGGTGTACTTTTTTGAGTTGCCTGATCAGAAGTTTTCCTACTCGATCATCTCCAAGCCATCTCCCATATCACCATGGTCGTTGTTGTCTGAGAAGTTGACCACAGGATTAATCAACTTGGCTTTCCAGGCCAACAAACAGTACATGGATGAGGTTATTGAAATATTCCACGAGTTTATTGAAAAGTTCTTTAGCAACGTGGAACCAGAATTGTCCAACTTTTTGACGTTGGTAGGGTTTCTCGAGGGATTGAACAAGAATGCCAAGTTCTTGAGCTACAATCCTCGAACCTTTAAAGTCTTCCACAACATTGATGCTTGTATCGATAATTTTGATTTTTTGAACGATGTTGAGGTCTATTCTGACTTCTTGTTTGATGAACCAAATGAATACTCCGGGTTGTTGGACCGCGACTATGTCATCAACTTTTCTCCTGTGATGTATCTTGAATCGTTGTCGAGAATAATGTGCTCCATCATCAATGCTATTATCAATAACAATGATAAATCATTGTTGCACTACATTTTAGACAAGGTGGCCCAAAAGTACGACGAAGTAGATGCTCCAGGCAAGATCAACAAAATATTTGCCAAGGATAAGTTGGATTTTTCCAAGTATCATATGGATATTATCAAGACGTTGTCGGATTTGGCATTGCTGAAATTAGAATTTTTGGACAGAGGAGAAACGTATATTGTTTACTCAACCTATAACCGCTTGAAATTGGGTTACTTGGCCAAGAGTCACAATTTGCAAGTTTTGAGTTGTGGTATGTTCACCGACAACATAGATTTGAAGACTTCAAAGAGATTGTTCAAAACATGTATCGAGATAAAGGATGTGATGTTAGACCCCGATTTGGGTTTAACTGTCTTTGAGTTTGGTGCTTTACTCGTATTTAAGGATGAATCGGTGGGTCCATCTTTGACCAGAGTGTTCACTTCTGTGGTGGCTAACCCTAGATTACTTCCTGCGTATTGTGTGCAAGCTTCAAAAAGTGTGGGTTTGGGCAGTAAAGTGTTGTCCCAAGATGCCGTGGTTACCACCATTTATTCATTAACCAATTTGCTTTTTGTTGGAAATGACGGTTTGCAATTGCAATCAAAGAGTTCAATTAGAAAATTAGGAAGACCAAATGATATCGGTTCGAATAAAGAATTGCCTTACTCTGCCTCTTCCAGAAGAACTTCGATGACGTCTTTGTCGCAAGGCCTCAGTAAAGCCGGGTCGAGTGCTGAATACGATGAAGGCGATTACAGGAAAGTTTGCGAAAATGCAATTACTGCAATTATTGAAATTTCTCAAGCTTGCAATGATGAAACTGTACCTGCGTTAGCAGTAACTATCTTATCACAAAAGATTACCAAAATTGATTCACCTATTGGCCCCTTGTTATTGAACGGTTTGACTTCTTGTGCACCATTCTTGCCAGAGAGAGAATTTATTATTCTTTTAAGATTGTTGAACAGAATGTCTTTCGATTCTCTTGAAAAGAAGAATATTCTGCTCTTGAATAACTTGAACGATGCCAAAGTTTCGTTAGCTCATAAGTTGACCCAAGACAATAGTTTGTTCATGGTCTATTTGCACGAAATGTTACAGGCTATAATTAGTAAAGGTGACGTTCGACAATTGGAGCACCACAGATCTCATAATGAAATCAGTGAAATTGGTGACCAAATTGCTATTTACCTCAGACCACTAGCTGAATTATTGCCAGATGTTCATATGGGTCAACCTCCATTAGAGATTAAGAGTACAGAAACTATTAATTTATTTAGGAACATCTGGTTCAATATGGTTGTTCATGGCTATTCAATAAAGTCGAAAAACTCGGAAATCTTTGCTTCAGAATTGGAAAGAATTGCTTACAATACACCTCCTTTAGCATCAGAGTTATCATGGGATAGGAACGAAACATCATTAGAGTTGAATACTGTTTTAAGAAGAGGGTCATCAAACCACAACGTCAAAGACCACAGGCATTATCTTGGTGACATTTTTGAGGTTCATAGAACAATGTCATACCCGAAATTAATGTTTTTATCTGCCACAGTATTTTTAGAATCTTTAAGAGTTAAAACCGGTGATTGCTCCAAGGTTTTGAAATACTATTCGGATCCATCAGTAAAAACAAGTGGTGTTGACAAGTATATTGGTCATATTGCCTTTAAAATTACCAAAGATTATATCCATTTGATTAATAACGGTGCCAATAAGCAATTTGGTTCTGACCATATTGCTGGCCAATTAACCAACATATTAACATTATGCTGCTACCCTATTGAAGACTTACAGGATTCAGCATTGCAGTGTTGCGATTTATTGATTAATAAAATTCCATCTTCGTTGTGTCATAAGAAAAGTTTATTTGCTTTGTTCGATCTTTTGACACTTTTGTACGATGCTGTTGTTGACGCAGACACTCATCAGTATGAACCAACAACAACTTATCGTGCAAAATCTACTGGTATCAAATTACTCATGTCTGATGACTACAGATGGAGAAATGCAACGTTTTCCAGGTTCCATGATAAAGCTAGACATTGGTTGAAATTATTGTTATTCAAATGCAATATTGATGTCAAGAGTTTGATCCAATCATATGTTTCTGCTAATGAAGAATTCTCTGGTCATACTCCTATCCAATTCGGTATGTCCTTTGCATTGGAAATGGCAGGTAGTATTTCGTCTAACGATCGGGAATTATCATCAATCACTTCAACCAGTTCTGGTTTAAACACATTACCTACAATTGTCTCCCAATTGTCTTGGAGGAGTAATTTTGTGACTGAAATTATTAACAAGGTTCCTTTACGTACTGAAGCCGAAACCGACATTGCTTTTAAAGCTATTCGTGAGAAGGTTTATCATACGAGAGAAAGACTCAATCAGAAGCCAAATCATCCTTCCAATGATGAAATAACTAATTTGCTTAGTGAGATAGCTGGGTTGACTTTATTGACAAATTCAAATACTGCTGAGTTGGTCAGGTATTTAGTAGAGATTCCATTCCAGACTTCAGAGCCTCAGATTATGAATTCTGCTAGCGGAATTTGGTTTGCTGTCATGAAAGATCGACCTCAGTTATCCATGTTGTTATTAAGTGAAATTGCAAAGAAATGGGAAGAATCAATTGAATACGAAAGAGGATTGTTTTCTACTACTCACGATATTGCGCTTTCTGAATTCCAGAAAATGGAATATGCACCAAGTAATAGAGCTGCCGTTAATAGATTGGCTGATAACACATCAAGAAGCTTTGGGCCTCACTTGCAAGTAATCAGATTATTCCAATCTAATTTTGAAGCAACTATGAATCAAAGTGATCATTTATTGAAAATATTCACCAGATTCGTTGAAGTAGGATTGAAGAATATCGACACAGCAAGTGTGCATCCTTTTGCTAGAGTACCAAGATTTGAATTGATCAAATTTTCTTACGATGTATTGAATTACCATATCAAATTAGGATCAAGAAGCAGCAGGCATTTAAGTGAGTTGATCTTGGATGCTGGATTGAATTGGTTTAAGCAGAGATCAAGTTATCCATTTGGCAGCAATGTTTTGAAATTTAAGAGTGAATTGTCATTGTTGAAGGAGGTAGCTCGGTTAACTTCTCATATGTCGACTTTCAAGAGCGAGCAGATTGATGCTAAGAAAACTATTTTATTATTCTTCCTTGACGATGAAATTTCCAAATTCAATGTTTGGTTGAATCCATTGCATCCTCAAGATACCCGTGGTACCTACATTCAGAAGCAAATCGGAGGACAGCATATTATTAGAGCTTATGAAGTTGATCCAATTTTGGCAGTCAATCTTTCATTAAGATACAAAATAAAGAATTTAGATGAATTATTGCAACAATTGATAAATAAGAATCCATTGCCTGCTATTTTCTATCCCGATGCAGTTCAGTATTTCATTGGGATTAATGCAGGTACAAATATGCCATCACATCATTTGTTGTTCTGGGAAGCTTTGTCACCTATTGATGCAATTACTTTATTCTTACCTCCATTTGGTTCAAATCCATTTATTTTACAATACACTATGAGATCGTTGGAGTCACACGATGTGAACTTGACTTTCTTTTATGTGCCCCAAATTGTTCAATCATTAAGATTTGATGCCAAAGGATATGTTGAGAGATTTATTATTGAGACAGCCAAGGTCAGTCAGTTGTTTGCTCATCAAATTATTTGGAACATGTTGGCAAATAGTTACAAGGATGAAGAAAGTGGTGAAACTGATGGTTTGAAACCAGTTTTGGATAGAATCCAAGGAAAGATGTTGAAAACTTTCAGCAGACAAGACTTGGAGTTTTACGAAAAGGAATTTGGTTTTTTTAACAAAGTTACCAGTATTTCTGGAAAGTTAAAACCATATATCAAAAAGTCCAAGGCTGAGAAGAAAGAAAAGATTGACGAAGAAATGGCCAAGATTGCCGTTGAGTCGGGCGTGTACTTGCCTTCTAACCCTGATGGTGTTGTGATTGATATAAACCGTAAGTCCGGTCGTCCATTGCAGTCACACGCAAAAGCCCCATTTATGGCCACTTTCAAAATCAAAAAGGATGTTGTTGACTATGATGAATTTGGAGAACAGAACATTGTTCAAATTGAGAAATGGCAGAGTGCTATTTTTAAAGTTGGTGATGATTGTCGTCAAGATGTGTTGGCATTGCAATTGATCTCCATTTTCAGAACTATATGGAGCTCTACAGGGTTAGACCTCTACGTTTTCCCATACAGAGTCACTGCAACGGCACCTGGTTGTGGTGTTATCGATGTCTTGCCTAATTCTACTTCTAGAGATATGTTGGGAAGAGAAGCTGTGAATGGATTGTATGAATACTTTATTACCAAGTTTGGTCCAGAAAATTCGATTGAATTTCAGCAAGCAAGAAACAACTTGATTAAGTCGTTGGCAGCATACTCGGTAATATCTTATTTGTTACAGTTCAAAGACAGACATAATGGGAATATCATGTATGATGACAGTGGTCATATATTGCATATTGATTTTGGTTTCTGCTTTGATATTGTTCCTGGTGGGGTTAAGTTTGAAGCCGCACCATTCAAATTGACCCACGAGATGATTTTGGTGTTGGGTGGTAGTGACGAAACTCAGGCATTTAGATGGTTTGAAGAGTTGTGTGTTAAAGGTTATTTGGCATGTAGGCCATACATGGAAAACATCGTGAGAACGGTGACCCCCATGTTGGAATCAGGATTGCCATGCTTCAAGGAGACTACAATCAAGAAATTGAGACAACGGTTTGTTCCCGGCAAATCAGAGAAGGAGGCGGCATTGTATTTCAGAAGCTTGATCAAGAAATCGATGGAAAGTTTCTATACCAAGGGATACGACGAATTCCAGAGACTTACCAACGGTATTCCTTATTAGTTATTTACTACGTTGATTGACTTATTAGTATACAGTGATAGTGTTAAATTTGTAGTAATCTCTGTTACTGACACAAAAGGGGATATGATGTCACAGAGTTAAATATAGAAATGTAAATGCAAACACGACTTTTCCACAATCTCGCATTTGCGACTACGCCTTGTCACTGCCTCTACAGAAAATACGGCTGCACCCAATATCCTCTTAGGAGCAATACCAAGACCTGAAATGCCGAGCCCCGTGACCCCCATGAGGGTTCAGCAAAGTTGGATGGACACGATTTGCGGGATGATCGACCGACAACTGCGCAAGGCGGGATGGATCCCCCGTCGTCATAGGGCCAGAATGACTACATAAGTCATGTCGTAAATGCAATGATCTAAAGTAAGGGGATGGAAAGGAAAAATGTCTGACATGGACGCATCGAACAGCAAATGGAAAAAGTATTGTTGGTGTCAGTTAAAATAAAATTAGATCTAACCAGCAATTCTTGTAAACAATGGATCAAACAGACAAAAATAGGAACACTGTACACAGCAAGTGACAATAAATAATAAAAGAATGTCTGGCCAACCAAGTCGCCCATTTATTTTGCACAGACGGAGGGCCACATAGAAAGGTCTATTTATAGCACATAGACCAGTGGCCATATAAGGATAGACTCGACCACCAGTGCCGGAATTGCAAGACCCAGATCCCATCAACGGCAGCTAAAAAACCGGTTTGTCGAATTTGAAATGAGACGCTGAAAAATACACCACAAATTGTCAAATCCGACAAAACAATCGTCAGAAAATAATAAAAGCACACACAAATCCGCAAACGAGGAGCAGAATCCCATCATCACCTCCGGCAGTTTAGCTCAGAAACAAGTCGTTGTCGCAATCACCACGGGTCCTGGACAGCGCCGACTTTATCTGACACTCGTTTCCATTGACTGTCGGTTATTTTGAATCTCAGTCACCAGATCAATTGTCGACTAGTTCTTTTCAGACACCAGACATTTTCCCCCCATCGCCAACCATATCCGTCGGTTCCACCCCCTCTGACATCCATTAAACCCACCTTCAGAGGCCACCATAGACATTCAGATAGACATATTCCAGACATTCCACCCCTATACACATCCTCACAAATAGAATGCGGAGTTTTGCTTGCATCGTCGGGATCATATCCCTTTTCAACTATGTTCTTGCTGTTGATTACATCAAGTCCACGTCGTTGTTGACGTGTATGGAGAATTCCCAATTCACAGCATCTTATTTCGATGTTGTGTTGTACAAACACAACGGATCGTTGACGTTGAACATCAATGCCCTTTCTTCTATTGATAACAAGAAAATCGGCGCCAACATCCAGTTGATTGCATACGGGTTGAACGTATTGCAGCAGAATGTGTCTCTTTGCTCTATTGACTCCTTGATTGATTTGAATCAGGGATCCAATAGTAAGAGCAATCCCTTGTGTCCCGTGACCAGCGGGCACTTGGATATTCAGACCCCACCTTACAAGGTGAGTTCTAGTATTCTTGATCGTATTCCAGGAGTTGCATACACCATTCCCGATCTAGATGCTCGTGTTAGAGTGGTTGTGTACGATGAAAGTTCGAAGAATCAGTTGGCCTGTGTGGAGGCTGTGCTTTCCAACGGCAAAACTGTGCAAACCAAGTACGCCGCTTGGCCCATTGCTGCAATTTCTGGGTTGGGTGTCATCACTTCGGGGGTAGTGTCTGTCATTGGCCATTCCAATACAGCCGCTCACATTGCTTCTAACTCAATGTCCCTTTTTATCTATTTTCAATCCTTGGCTATTACTGCTATGATGGCTGTGGCCAAGGTTCCCCCTATTGCTGCCGCATGGGCTCAGAATTTCGTGTGGTCTTTGGGTATTGTTAAGGTAAATTTCGTACAAAGTATCTCCAATTGGTATGTCCAAGCAACAGGTGGTACTCCCACTGATATATTGAAATCAAGCTTTTTGTCAGTATCAGTCCAAAAGGTCAAGCGTTCAGCAATTGAATTTTATGAGCAATTATATGCCCCACAGCAAAGGAACAACCAATTAACCTTATTTAAGAGAGCCCAAGTCACATTAGATTCTGATGATTTTGGCTACTCCGACAATTTGGACCCAAAATTGTATTCTGTGAACGAGAAAGATAGCAATTTGTCAGGTAAGATTCTTGTCTTGAGAGGTATCCAACGTGTCTCATATTTGGCAGGGATTGAAATCACCAATTTATTCATGACAGGTATCATTTTCTTGTTTTTCTTTGCCTTTGTAATGGTGGTATGTTTGATGTTGTTCAAAGCTATTATCGAAATCTTGATTAGATCCAAAGTGATGAATGAAGGAAAATTCAATGAGTACCGCCAACAATGGTCTTTGATTATCAAGGGTACTCTTTACAGATTGCTTGTTTTGGCATTACCACAAATTGCAGTATTGTGTTTATGGGAGTTTACTTCAAGAGACTCTGCTGGAACAGTGGTAGTTGCTGTGTTCCTTGTTGCTATTTCCGTGATATTGTTATTCCAAGCCTCGATAAGAGTGTGGGTCATGGGAAGAAAATCAGTGAGGCAGTTCAAGAATCCTGCTTATTTATTATTTGGTGACGGGAATTTTTTGAACAAGTTTGGGTTCTTGTATGTCCAATTTAGAGCCGATTGCTACTGGTTTATTTTAGTATCTTTGGTTTACATTATTGCCAAATCATTATTTGTGGCCGTACTTCAGACTCATGGTATGGCCCAATCTGTTATAGTGTTTGCCATTGAGTTGATATTCTTTATTATTGTTTGTTGGATCAGACCATTCATGGACAAGAGAACGAATGCTTTCAATATTACCATCGGTTTGATTAACACTATCAATGCATTGTTCTTTATGTTCTTTTCCAACATATTCAAACAACCACATGTGGTGGCTTCGGTTATGGCAGTGGTGTACTTTGTCTTGAATGCTGCTTTTGCTTTGTTCTTGTTGTTGTTTACCATCATCACATGTGTGCTTGCCTTGTTGTATAAGAACCCTGATACAAGATATCAACCAATGAAGGACGATCGTGTGTCGTTTTTGCCTCGTTTTGGAAATGCAAAGAATGCTGGTAATGAAGAGGATATGGAATTGATGGCTTTGGGAGCCACAGCCATGAAGGGCCACGAACATGGGAACACAAAACAAGGAACCTTATTTGATGAAGATGAATCTATGTATGATGAAGATTCAGTGTACCCACAACGAACTATGACTAACAGCAATTCCTACAGTGAAACTCCAAGAAATAACTCCTCTAACCTTCAGTTTAGTGAAGATGCGTCGAAACGCGAGTCTATGAATCTTGAGAATATGGAACCAACTCAACCAAGTTCTACAATAGTAGGAAATCCTTATAATGCAGCTAGTGGTTTCAGTTATGGAAAGACAGGTGCTTATGAAGGAAGTGTTTCTTCTCCTCAGAATCCATATTTCCAATCCACTAGTTATAGTAACATGCAAGGAAGTGGTCAGAGCAGTGGAAGTAGGGTTAACTTCATATAGTTGGGGGCTTTCAGTTCATACATATGTCTTGTGTTTTTCCATCATCTATGTATTTTACAAATGGTATCGGGAAGTTGAAATTAACATGTACTTTATTTCTTTTACTTGGTTCAACTATCGTTTATTTGATGATTTGCCACAGGCAATGAATAAGAATGTAGATAGCTTCACTTCAAATAGCAATGAAGGTTCTAGTTAATCTTTACAAAAATTAGGCTCCCCAAAGACTGAATGTCTGAATACATTATACCATGTTATCGGTTGACAGTCTTTGTCGTTGCTAAGTTCAATGTCTCTTTTCTTTAAGATCTCTCGTGTCTTATTATTGATCATTTGACTAAATGTTTTCAGTCGTGGTGAGAGATCCAAATTATCATCGAAATGGACAAGTGACAAAGGAATTATTATTCTTCTTTCGACAAGTTTGTCTACCTGATTCTTGTGTCTAATTTCATGTCTCTTCCTTAGAATTGCTCTTCCCTGCGAATGACCTTCAAACAAATTAAATATTGTAGAATGATTTGGAGATATCAGATCACTGGTAAGAGATATCCCGTTTCCTTGAGAATTACCTCTCACAAGAAATTCATTTTGGTCCGCAGTATTGCTCTGCACATATTTCTCCGTAGGAATATTCGAATTATTCAACAATTGACTTTCCAGTATCAGATCCAATTGTTTCAACTCTTTGCTGCTTAGAGAACCAAAAAGATGTGAAACAAGGCTACTATTTTTCAAGTATGAACCCTCAGATAAGATGTCAATTGTTCTATCTTGAGTTCGCAAATAAGTTTTTGATTTAAAAGTATCTTCACCGTTTAGTCTTTTTTCAGGAATTTGGGATAACTGTACTTCAGGAGAACCTTTTTCAATTTTCTTTGTCAATAAAGTTATTGATTGATTATTAAGAGGCTCATAATTCAATTTATTAACCGTATTCTCAGTACCACCCCAATTCAAACTATATGGTGTAGAAGTTGATGTGTTTTCATTCACTTCATTTGCAATCTCACGGTGTGATTTAAAAAAAGCGGGAAATACATGAATTTCTTGGTTTTGTTGTTCAATTTTTAGACAATAACTTTCACTTGGGCTTTCTATGTAAGTTTTGCAAAAGACTGAGCGAAGTAAACTTTCATAACTCATATTATTTAACCATTCGTTAACTAGTCGATCAAAAAATCCATTGATTGTTGCAACTTTTCCACGAGTTGATAAATATTTCTTTATTGTCACTATTGGTGCACTTAGTTTATTCAATTGTTCTCCAGTGTTAAACATAAACACGATCTTCGGATTCTCTTCACCAAATCTAAAAATAGGTAATTTAGAAGCCTGAACTTGGATTAGATTGTTTGTGTACATTTCTTTGGACAGATGAATGTTTCCACTTGGGACAATCAAATAATAATCAACCAACTCAAGCATAGCTGGTAATGAGAAAGGAATAGTGTTTGAAACAAACAGGGAGAAGGACTCATAAGGATTTTCCAAAGAATCTGTGGAGTTGAAAATGAACACTGGTTGAACATCATTCGGAATATAAACTTGCAGTGTAGAAGATAAATTCATCCAGCTGAATTTCCCTTTAAAGAGATTTTGCAAGTAAAAAGATTCAAACAGAGTTGGATTCATTAACTCTTTGGGAATAATTAGCATCCTATTCTTATCTGAGGTGGAATTAGCCAGCGATTTCCAATACTCTGGCATCAAAGTTTTCAATTCGTTAGCGACTCGGAGTTTAGCATTATCGAACCACAAAATATTTGGCTTTGCTAGGTCTGTCCATCGAAGAGGCAATACGTTTGCTATTACAACCGCTCCTATGATGACAATATTGAATAGTTTCATTAGTGGCAATTATAAGTCTATGAAATATTGGGTGCAAAAAAAGCCTATATAGAACTAAATTTTCGCAGCCATTAAAACGTGTATACGAGGATCTTATTCTTTCCTATGTGCTGCTGTTTCTCCCAATCCTCAGTCAAAGCATACATTTCACCTTTTTCATTAAGATAAAATTCTTTCAATGGTTCTCCATTGTAGTCTCGATAAACCGATTCATCCAGATCGGGCTTGTTAAATTTGCGATTGAGCCCTTTGTTACTGAAATCAAAGTTGATATCATCTAGCAAGTTCAATCGTGAAATATACAACGTTGTGATGAACATAATTAGGTTTCCAATCCATAAGAAGGTGGATATAATTATGAATGAACCAACTGCTCTTCTCAACAGCCACACTTGTTGATTCTTGTAGTATGGGCTGGGAAATACGTACGAGATTATCATCACGAAAGCTACCAACTTCATCACCGTGGTAGCTAAACAATAGAAGCTTCCATTTCTCTTTTCATAGTTTATAATTGTGAATATGAACATCAAGGAAATTACTAGTGACATGATTCCATCAGCAACGAAGTAGCGGTAAATACCAACCCCAATGTCTTTGTCTTGCTCAAGTAAGACAGAAGCAAGAACAATCTCAATGATACTTGAACACACTTCTCCAAGATACAAGAAGAAGTTAATTGATATGGTGATATTCCTATCTTCAAATTCAGGACCAAACCTTCGTCCAGGAATCGACACCAATGGCCGGTTCATAACCTGTTTGATCAAATCATGTTCCAACTGCTTCTGTCGCGAAGTCAAACTTTGAGCATCATTATTGTCGAATTTGAATCCAGGGTTTCTGCTGGGTTGAGGCATGGGAGGCAATTGGTCATCGATATCGGGGGGATAAGGAACAAACTCCTTTTGAGACTTCGTTCGCTGAGGAACATCCTTTGGCGGAGGAGCAGGGGGCTGTGGTTCTGGAACAAGTGGATTGGGTGGAGTCGGTTCTTGGGAGACTATTATTGGAGGTTCGGGAGGAGGTTGTGGGGGCAGGTCGTCCTGCCTGGTCTTGGGGTTGTTCAAGCTATATTGCTCAGCAATTTCTATGAGGTTTCTTGGCGGAGGAGGCAGGTACACAGGCTTCTCCTCTACCCGGGAAGAATACAACGGTATGATGGTATCGAGAGTTACCTTGCTGGAGGTGGTATCAGGGACATCCGAGGAGTTGGTGGGAGTTGTGTTTCTCGATCTCTTTCGAGGAATCCCGTCATAGTCGAATCGAGACAAGTCGCTGATTACGCGGATTTCGTCGCCTCCATATGGTCTGAATGCCAGCATTACTTGAACATGGAAAAACGACCGACGATGGCAACACGATTAGTGCCTTTGTTTGAACCCTGGTTCAGGGCTAGTAAAGTTGTAAGAATAATGTGTGGTGGAGGTAACCAGATGGCATTACCCAATTAGGCAATACATAAATACCATACTACTATTTTGCACCGTTAGCCGTGAAATACACAAGATCACAGTGTCTACGAGCCTATATGCAGTAGGTAGATACGGCATGCACAATCCCACTTCACCACGAGGGTGGTTGCTGAGAGCAAAGGGTAATCCCATAATCAGCACAATGGTTTTCGGCATTTTTGTCATGTCACCGATTTTGTACATTAATTATTTCAAAGTTGAGAATCACTCCATTTTGACATGGACTCCGTCGTAGAGAGACATTGTCAAGTGCAACATCTTCTTGGGAGGGTACTCGGTATTTGGCTCGAGCTCCAAATGCGAATATGTTTGCGCTAATCTGACAATCACGTAGGATGCTTCAGTCAAGGCAAATTGCTGGCCTAAGCAAATACGGGGACCGCCATTAAAAGGCAAGAATGCCCATCCCAATTTTCTGGTGTCAGGCTCAAACCACCGGTCGGGACGGAAAGTGTGTGCATCTTTCCCATAGTAGGCTTCATCAAAGTGGGTGGAATTTATCATGTACGCCACTGTATTCCCCTTTCTGACGAGTACAGGCGATTGACCGTCGGCACCACCACCTCTTGGGAGAGTTGTGTCTCTGGTGGCAGTTCTCCCGTTTCTAGGCACACTGGGGTACATTCTGAGCGATTCGTTCAACAAAGCCTTCAAAAGCTCACACTTTTTCAAGTTTTCAAACGTGATGTCTTCAATCAGTCCCTGAAACTTTTCTTCCACCTCATCCCGCAACCGCTTCCACATAGGAGGATTTCTTGCCAATTCGAAAAGGGAGAATGATAATAAACCAGCGGTAGTATCTCTTCCTGCGAGCAAAATATTCAAGGCTTGGTCTCGTAACACCTTTGGATCTCTGGTTTGTTTGACCAATTCATACAAAAATATGTAGCCACTTAGTTTTTCTAATTCTTCTGGGGTAGCCTCAAGCGCTTTTTGCACATAATGGTCGCTAAATTTGTGAACCTTTTGAATACATTCTTGGTATCTCTCAGGTTTGTAGAAAAAGCAGAGTTTCTGCAATAATGCTCTTGTGGCCAAATGCATTTGTGCAGTGTTGAACGCATCAGCAAATTCAGTTCTTCCAGCAAAATCAATATCAACTTGAGAGTATCCTACCGATTCGTCTTGTAACGACGACACAGATTGTCCAAAAAGAAACTCAGTAGCCGAGTCTACCGTGAACTTGAAGAACAACTCCTGGATATCGAAAAACTTGCCCTTGTTCTTGTTAATATGCTTGATGAATACCTGGAAATGGGGCTCCAAAGACCGCACATGGGCCACCTGCTCACGGGCAAACTGGGGTCTCAACATTGCCCGCGAATGCTTCCAGCCCTCGCCATCCAAAGTGAAGATGCCATCACCCAACAACGGCTCAAAGTAGTGGTGCCTGACTCCAAGAGAAAAGTCGTTGAACTGAGTAGCCAAAATTGCCTTTATGTTCTCAGGGTCCTTGGTTAGTACCACTGGTCTCGTAAATACCGTAGTTGTAAATGTTCCCACCTCGGGGTGCTTTTGTTCCTGGAAGCGGCTTTCGTTGAACTCGACACCCCGACCTTGGTCCTTGGCCTTGATGGCGTGGAATCCTGTCCTGAAGCCCAACAAACCGTCATAATCCTGATTGAGATAGGGTTTGGCTCCCAACTTTTTCATCAAATACCGAGTTTTGGCAGTATTAATCAAGTAGTGTAGCACCACCAATACGGCAATAGATACATACCAGTACTGGGTAGCCAAACCGAATAGACTTGTTTCAGGCATGTCAACTTGATATTCGTGATCTTATGTTGGTAGTGATGTCCGTTGCCTGCAACAAATGTGTCAATTTTTTAATACAATCTCTTGGCAGATAGCTACTTCTAGAAGTATATCGATTATCGAGAAGTTGTCGATAGTTGATACAATTAAGTATGATACTTGGGTCAAGCTTTCTGTATCTCCACTTGACTAGCACAATCCAGTTATCAAACCAGATTCAACAGTTTTGTTAGTCAAGCTTATCAGTTGTACTGTCAACTAACAAATGATGCAACTGTTTCCAAATAATAGATGGTAGTTGCAATGGATTGTCGTGACCGATTCGTCCACTATATATCCAAAACCAATCTGGGCAACAATTAGCAAGAACAATAACCACCAATAAACCAACCCCTAAATAAGCAACCAAAACTAGAACGTTTTGCCCTGTATATATACCTTACCGGATTTAGCACATAGGGGAAGCGTTATATTTCCGTTGGCTTTGCACAGAAACACAATGAGCTTCGCCGCCTTCATAACCATGCAGAAGCACCACAGACACGACCTTCGACCACTCGAGGATACTAAGCTACTACCAACGGCACTACAAGGGATGACGGCGCAGCACGGGGCGCCAGTTACGAACTCAGTGATCGATCGACCCCGCGTGCGCAACAAATTGGCGGGGAAGGCGCAAAAGTTTTGGTCCCTGTGAAACACGGAGATGGCGTACTCCGCGCGCAGGAACTACGAGGAAATACGCGGAGCTAGTCGCCTTTGCAACCACTATCACAAGAAAGTGGCAATGTGTCAATGGGTGTAGCTCAGGGGCGTCGATGACATGGAGCCGATGACGGCATGCGTTCCAGGCTCGCTGGATCCGTAGGGCCCGCAGGTTCGTGATGCATTTGAGCTGTAAGGATACTCGAGAGCGGGGGCACGTGACATTGTTACCTTGGTGGTGGTAGTTACCGTAGTTGAACACCAAGGTGTGAATACGAGAGCGCTGTGAATGACTCAGGAGCGTTGTCAATGGCAGTGTCCGTTTAGAGCACTTGGCACAATGAGTAGTAAGATAACGTCGTAGGCTGTGTATACTCGCATCCGATATGGATCTAGCCATAGCCAGCAGCGGGTCTCGATCAGAGATCTGCGGACGGACCAACTGCAGTGAACCTTGGTTCCGCTTCGCGACCACCTGTCTGAAATGCGCTATTTCAAGCGCGCAAGCAAGGCCTGCCTTCTTGTCTGTAATTGCTGTTGCTGCTGGGCCAATCTGGCCAACAGACGGTCATTGTCATCCTTTTGCATCCGTAGCTGCCGTAATTCTCCTGTAAGGTGGTTGATTCGTTCGTCGAGCGTCAACACAACCGGCATCTTGATTTTGGTGGTGTCCACATCGTCAAGGTCGCTCGCAAGCTCCTGGTTGAACGACTCGCTGTCGTCACTGACACTCGCAATCTCCATGTTGTACTTGGAATCATCCACTCCTGCACGGGCAGGGTCTTCCTCTAAGTCAATTCCATGGTCGCTGTCGTATGCGTCCTTGGTTTTGGGTTGCTCGGTTCCGTCGTCGTAGTTGTAGCCGTCGTCGTACTCCTTTTCTAGCTCGTGAGCGTACTGTCTCATCGATGGTGTAGCCTGTGTGTCCATAGTGGGCACATACTTCTTGGGGGCCTCGTCTCCAACCACCGCATTGAACAGGGGCTGTTGCACAGCCACGCCAAACTCGGCGAGATTCTCGATGACGGGGTTGTTGTCGGGATCATCGTCGTCCAATACGTTTTCGAGGGCAATTTCCATGGGTTCCTGCTTGCGAAGGTACTTGCTCAACCCATGTTTGCGAGCGGAGCGCGATTCCGCACCACCATCTTTGCATTTCTTGCGCATGAACGGAATCCTCGCTGTCTTTGTCGGCATTTTGTCGTTGTCGTCGTTGCTGTCTGACTCATTTTCGTCCTGGTATAAATGCTTTATGGCCACCCGCGAACCACCCACCGTCTTTTTCACCTTCTTCTTGAACGTCACCGGGACCGGACCATCGTTACTCTCTAAATCCAAGTCGTCCAAGTCCATTCCGTCGACGGTTCTCGCGGAGGGCCGAAGAAAAGGAAAATATTTCGAGCAGATCATCGCGAACTTAGGTCGACGAAACCAGACGTCGGACCACCACCACCAGGCACCGCTGGATGGCGAAAAGCTTGTCGTATACGTTATCTCTGGAATAGAAGCATCTAGAACAACGTGACTGTCGTTATTCCGGGCAAATTTACTGGCATATAGCCTCGTAACCCATAGATTTAATATCGATCCAATTTCAACCATCACCATCTCCACCTTGATTCTATATCTCCACCATGGACTTGTCCGAGAAAGCGCACTTGCTACACACCAAGATGGTGGAGCTGCCGCTGTCGACACTATTTAGTCAGCAGCAACTCCAGGACCTTCTCCATATATCCAACCCCGTGGACCTCCTTACCGTCGCACAAGAATTGATCAACGCCAAGCTCGTCAAGCTCGTCAAGCAAGGCGACGACCTCCGGTTCCAGGCCGTATCTATGGCCGAGGCCACCAAGATCACCCACATGAGCGACGACGAGGCCATGATATACTCCTACATCGAGGCCAGTGGCCGTGAGGGGATCTGGACCAAGACCATCAAGGCCCGCACCAACTTGCATCAGCACGTGGTGGTACGGTGCTTGAAGTCGCTCGAGAACCAGCGGTACATCAAGTCCATAAAGTCCGTCAAGCACCCCACCCGTAAGATATACATGCTCTACAATTTGCAACCATCCATCGAGGTCACCGGGGGCCCATGGTTCACCGATAGTGAGTTGGATACCGAGTTCATCGACTCGCTCTTGACGGTGATCTGGCGTTATGTGGCCTCAAAGACGTTTCCTTCCGCGTTCCAGGCCCCCTCGCCCAATACAAACCCGGTGCAAGCTTCGTACCCGGCAAACCACACTGGGTTCATCACCTTGGATGCCATCATGGACTTTATTACTGCCAATAAGGTCACCAATATCGAGCTCGCAGTGCACGATATTCGCGCGCTTTGCGAAGTGTTGGTGTTTGACGACAAGTTGGAGGTGATTCCCCAGACCACCGACACCTACAAAGCCACCTGGCAAAGCGTGCTCGAGGCTGGGTTTGGTGCCAACTACATAAGCGACGCAAACGCCATTTCCCCTGCATTTAGACTGGCGCTCGACCACAGTCTGTTTTCGCTCTTCAACCACCACACCACCATTGACAGGAGCAACGATGAGCAAGATGTGGTTTATCTCGATGCTTGGAGCCAAAAGTAGTTAATGGAGCACGTAAAAAGTTGCTGCACATGGTAGTGCCGCACTAGCATGAATTTTTCTCAGGAAACTCACACAGAGGCCGCACTAACTTTTCCGCGACTTGGGTCCAGAATGGACCTAGCCCTTTCCAGCACGAGATGGTAGCTGTTCTCGCTAGGTTTTAGGGTAAGCTCTCGCAAGCTCTCAAGTTTGCATTTCGCTACATATCAACGAACTTCTGGTAGTCACGATACACGTGCGCTCGCCGCGAGAACCCGCTACCAGTTTAATTAACACTGTGGCCGTAATTCCCTTGCCCTCGCCGTAGCCCTCGCTGTAGCACTGTGACTATCGCGCACCGTACAGCGAAATCCACAAAATACTTCCAGCGCACGGAACCAAAAGTAACGTTGCAACAGTTGCTTGTTTGGTTCACATATCACTTCCACCATCGCATGTCCGATACCCCTGTGTTGTCGTACAAGAAGCCTAGCCTGGCGGCCGGGCAGCAGCAGTCTCTGAAACCGTCCCTGGCCCAACTGTCACCGGCAATTGACTCGCCATCTACGCCCCATGGTCTGAGAGTGCTGTCACGACGAAAAGCACTCCAGGACTTTTACAACCTCCTGCAAAACGAACCTACCAATGACGACCAACTGGGTGACAACGATGACGAGCATATAGCCAAGCCCGATCTGGCGGCAAATCCACCAAAGTTCCCTACAGAGTCGCAATTGAGTGATCCCGACCACATGAACCAGTTCATCAAGCACTCCAAAATAGAAGACATCTTGAAGGTTAGAAACACCATTGCCGCCAAACTCAACTCCCAGGACTCGCAGAAGAAGTCCATCATTTACAACAACTACAACGAGTTGATCAAACTCAGCAAGACCCTTTCTGACTTGTCCACCTCCGAGCCTCGAAAAACTTACAACGAATTGTCGGCATTCAACATCTATCCCAACGAGGCCGACAACGGCGAAACAAAAGAAAACTATTTGGAAGACACATTGGCGGAATTGGCACGTTTTGTCACCGACGAGAGCAGTAAGTTCTCCGCTCCCTTCGACACCGTTGTAAGCACATTGGAAGCGGATGGGTCCAGAAGCGATTCTGTTGCTAGCATGGTGTCGTTGGTGGAGAAAAAGAGCGAATTTGCAGATGTCGACAAGCCTATGTTGTTGGGAGATGTGAACCGATTATTGTCGTTGCGGGACAAACAGATGAGCGAAGACGAAAAGAGCAATGCGTCTTCGCAGATCACCGAGCTCGTCAACTACTTGAACCCGGAAACAAACCAGTTGCTCATATTGCAGTTGCATGACCTACAGCACAGCTTGGTATAGTTGTTAATTACCTACACAGTCACAAGATATCGTCTACCGAGTGGTTTTTGAACTTTCGCCCTGACCGATCAGCCGAGCGGTACTCGAAGCGCGAACCAATTATAGTGAATCCAATGCACTCCTGCTGGTTGGGTAGTATCACGTCAAACCCAAAAGTGGTGTGCTTCTTGGGTATTATCTTCAACCCGCCCACTTTCTCGCTGGCACTGAATGATTTCTTGGGTGTTCCCCGTATATCTGCCTCTCGAGGCACACATAGAATAAACGAATGCTGGGCATCCCACACCACTATCCCTCTAATGCCTATGATGTTCTTGTTGCGCGAATGGATCACCGTCACCAAGCACCCGTTGTAGTCAGCACTGGCAAGCCGGGGTAGTATGTTTTGCAACGACTGCACCGAGCCATTGGGAAAGAGTAGATTCTGCAGGTATCGCTGCCAGAGCTCGTTTAGCGGTATGAACTCGTCAAACGTGGGTATGCTGTACCGAGATAAGTACTTGTCAATGTCGATGCTGGGTCCATCGCCAGCCTGGACCTTGCGGACCAACTTCTTCTGATGCTTCAACGTCCTGGCAAAATATGCCTTGAGTTCGCGACGAGTGTTGGCCGTCCTCTCCTTCGGTATTTGCGCCAACTTTTCCGCGGTGTCTTCGTGGAGAAGCGACGTGGTGGTGGTGGATGCAGACGAATCCGTCAGCTTGAACAAGATGGTGGGCTTCTGGTCGCCGGTGTCGGAGTACCGGGACAGCAAAAGCTGCACTATTTTAGATTCCGTGTCGTAGCACCGCGATAGTAGATGCCTCTCCAACTCGTTGTCCCGGTTCATTGCTGTGTAGAGCAGGAATGGTGGTGGAGAAATGGGATGGGAGTTGTGGTTTTGTCGCAAAGTTTTGTCGCAAAGTTTTGTCATTTTTTTGTATGGGACGGTTTGTCATTTTCTAATGCGACATCATCGCAGTGGTCTAGACCCCTACATAGACCCTCCCCACTGCTAATGAGACTATTAGTACCGCGAGTAGCATCCTCAGGGTGTAGAGCGGCGTTTGCTCGACGGTTCTTGCAAAATGTAGCCGTGCCGTTCCAGGACGACCTTTCGGCCGCCGATGCCGATGATTTCAACCTTGGCGATTTCCAGTACTACAAAGAATCGCCTGAAGTCGAGGCAAAAAGGTTGGAACTCTATGGCGAGACTTCAGTGACACCTCCTAATGACGTTTCCAAGTCATTAGAACCATTGTATGATGTCGCTGGACGAAAGGAACCGGTGGTATTCGTGTCGAAGATCACAGACCCCTATACCAACCTCGCGATAGAAGACTATATTTACAACAAGATGCCTATCCCGAAAGACGGCGAGAACAACTGCAACCGGCTCATGTTCTACGTCAATTCGCCCTGTGTGGTTATAGGGAAGAATCAGAATCCTTGGAAAGAGATCAACTTGCCTCTTGTCAACTCGTTGCGGATTCCCGTGGTACGGCGAAGATCGGGCGGAGGGACGGTGGTGCATGATTTGGGAAATGTAAACTACTCGTTTATGACGGTTAAGGACAAGTTCGACCGGTTTCTGTTTGCCAATTTGGTTGTTGATGCTGTAAATAAGAACAACCCCAAGAGCATTCTCAAAGTAAATGCTCGAGGCGATATCACCACCTCAGACGCAGATGGCGGGTTTAAGATCAGTGGGAGCGCCTACAAGTTGTCGAGAGGTAAGTCGTACCACCATGGTACCATGCTACTCAATCTGAACTTGAGCGTTTTGAGCCAGCTTTTGACGAGAGATGAGACCAAATTGGGCGCAGTCGATGCCATGGCTTCTATCTCCAGTGTGCGGGCTAAGGTAGCCAACCTCGAGATGGATACAGATACGTTTATCAAGGCTGTCTCCGGCGAGTTTCAAAACATATACGGACTCGAACATCAAGAAACGAAGCTGGAAGAAAATGGTGATTCTGAAATTGATGCTGAAACCTACGACCACAATGAAATGTTTGGACTATTGGACTTTGTTGCATCCAATAGTAAGTTGGCAACTGTGGTTACCCTCGATGCGGACTCTGCACTTCCACCCGAGGTGAGCGAAACTGCTGACCAACTTCGAGAGTGGAGCTGGCGGTTTGGAAACACGCCGAAGTTCACCCACCGCTTGGAAAACCCCAAATACGGCCTACAAATCACCTTCTATGTCGACAAAGGACACTTACAAAAATACGATATGCATTTTACAAACGACGAGCACGAGAACAGCATTCGAAGGAGCTTTGAGTACCTCGAGTCTCATATCAAAAACAACCGTCTTGATTACACCGGCAGCAATGTCGCTGGGTTTGTCTTGCACGACGAAATCAGCGACTGGCTAGGCGAGTCTATCGACGGCACTGCGTGACCGCTCTTCTAGTGAGCTTGTCTTAACCCGTGATTCCCCTTGTAATCAACAACCTTGGGAGGAGTCCATGCCTGCAACACCAGCTCGTCGTCCAACCGGTACACCTCAATAGCCAAAGGCCGGCAGCAGTCAACCATCTTCAGAGCCTCGACATTGTCGCTATCCTCGCCCCATCCCCACTGCGACAAATCCCCTCCGGGACAGGCACTGATAGCAACCAACAAGTCCTGCTCGGCAAACAACTCAAAGTAGTCGTTCTTGGTAGCAGGACATGCCTCCATAAAGTACTGATCATGCTCGTTGAGCCCCGTGACCTGGAACACGTTCAACACATCGTGCACATCAAACTCGGTGAGCCCAAACGGCATCACCGCCCGCGTCAAGTTGGAGTGGCAATGGAGGTCATTATCCTCGCCACTAATCAACTTGTCTACATAGGGGTCGCAACGGGTGCCCAAAGTGTCGTGCACACGCCCTCCCCATTCGTCGTGGCGGGCAGACATGGTGTCGCCGGTGATGGTGACCAAAGGCCGCAAGTACGGCAAGGTGGACCAAAGACGGTCATAGGTGGAGACATGGGCTGAGTGGAGCTGACGTGTGCGGGCGGCCCAGAATCGTTCGCGAGGGTTGTGGCGGTTCCATATGTTCAAGTCGCAAACCTGGGGCCCTTCCGGGGTGGTTATGCGGAAAACCGACTTGGCCGGAACTTCAATGGCGATTCCCGACCGCGGGTTGCACGTGTATGTTTTCACGAGACTCTTGGGAGCTTCGTGGATGGCATTATAGAGACTTTTATCGGCATAGAGAGGGGAGCCCGGATGGGGGTAGTATGCAGGCTTGGGCGGGGGGAGGTTGTAGATGGTTTTGGTGGGGGTTTGCGACGATTGGGAAGCTACGTTGGTCATTTGACGTGGAACAATGAAGGGGATTGCAGATACTGGTGTAATTGAAGTGCTGGCGGGGGTGGTGGAGACAGCTGCCAAGGTGGCTGGACCCAGGCCTCGGCGACGGCGTTGTCTTATATAGGTGGAAGTTGTCGGAATAAATCGAGGAGATCTCCGACACTCGCACCGCCAATGGCACGGCCATTCTGTCGCGCCAAGGGTCGTGCACCCCGGCTAGCCGTTATCGCGATTTCCCAATGCGGTTCACAATGCGGGATGCGCCCCGGATACTTTTCCATGGAAAATCCACGAGCATTTGAAAGTCTGGGGTAAGGGAGGTGCAGCGCACAAGACCATGTATATAAAGACGCCGGTAGTAATGTACTGCTGGCACAATGGTACAATACACATGACTAGATTGTCCGAGAACTGAACGCCGGTCTATTCGAGCCCACTCTTCAACTGTAACTTAGTCAACGCCCTCGTCCTCGTAGAGACCGTGACAGACACGCACGGTCCCCAATTGCCAGTCGCACTAAATTGTAATTTTCACGCTCCTGGACGCAGGCCGATCCGCAACTGGTCCGGGGTTCAGCAACTAATACCAGCAAGGAGATAGTTTGTTGGCCTCTCGCCAACTAGAGTTCGGATCCGGTGTCAGTAGTGAACCAATTGACAGTGTTGGAATCTTGACTGTCAAAACCCAGCAGTTTTCCCCACAAAAATCAGCCCGAAATGTTCGTAGCACCGGCATTGTTTTTGGGCCGGCGAGCCTGGGGTGGGGTAGAATCAGTTGTCGCTAATTTTCACACAGTCTTATTCCGTATATTACCCAGGACTCTACCGCAATTAATATCGAGAAACCCCACCACTATAAAACCCACACCAGGGCCGGTTTTTTGCATGCTTTCTTCTGTAGATCCTTCTCTGTAATACATTACTCGGTAATAATAGTAAGGGTTCAATATTCCTGTGCCCGTTCTGTCCTCCTACCATCACTGGCATTCTAGACCGTATTCCTTGCATTCCAGTCCTAATGTATAAGACATCCGTTCGTCAGCTCTCATCGTCGTCGGTGCGCCTCACCAACTATGGCTTTATAGGCTTGGGCCAAATGGGTCAACACATGGCAAGACATATCTACAACCAATTGGAACCCAACGACAAGTTGTATGTGTATGACACCGTTCCTGCTGCCGTCACCTCTTTTGTCAAGACAGTCACCGAGGATGCTCCCGCCAACAAGTCGCTCTTGGCCCCATTGTCGTCCATCAAGTCATTTGTGCACGACGTGGACTCCCAATTGGACTTCATCTGCACCATGGTCCCAGAGGGCAAGCATGTCCGGGGTGTGGTAGCCGAGCTTGTGGAAGAATACAAGAATGCTTCCACCGACATCCACGCTGCCTCCACCACCATCATCGACTCCTCCACCATTGACATCCCAACCTCGCGCGAGGTGCACGAGTATGTGGTCGAGGAGATCCCCCACTTTGACTTCATTGATGCTCCAGTATCGGGTGGAGTGGCTGGGGCCCGTAAAGGAACTTTATCTTTTATGCTCTCCCGTCCTAATATAGAGAGCGTGAGCCCAGCACTCGCTGTTCTCTTGAACAAAATGGGAGCCAACATCTTCCCTTGCGGCCACGACCACGGCACAGGGTTGGCTGCAAAATTGGCCAATAACTACTTGTTAGCCTTGACCAATTTGGCCACTGCGGACTCCTTCCAGTTGGCCAAGGCCTTTGGACTCAATCTCCAAAACTATGCCAAATTGGTTAGTGTTAGCACTGGTAAGAGTTGGGCCAGTGTCGACAACTGTCCTATTAAGGGGGTTTATCCTGAAAACAACCTTCCAGCAGATGTGGACTTCAAAGGCGGTTTTATCACCAAGTTGACAAGAAAGGATGTGGTATTGGCCACTGACTGTGCCAAACTCCAGAATCGGTTCTTGTATCTCGGAGACATTGGTAGACATTGGTACGACAAGGCTTGCGAACGCGAAGATATCGCCAGCAGAGACTTGGGTGTTTTGTACGAGTGGTTGGGCGACCTTGAGCAGGATGGAGAGGGCCAGATTGTCGACAAAAAGAGATCGTAAGTGGATAGGAATGAAATGATGTTAAGCATGATTCAGCTTGTGTAGAGCATAGTAGAAATTGTAGCAAACATGAAGGCAAAGAAGGCATGAGAGAAAGTATGAATTATGTCACTTACATGAGCTAAGAGAATGAATGATCCCATATGGTCAGAGAAACCGCTTTATAACCAGGTAGAAGATGGAGAGAAATATCAAGAGAAGTGTGGAAAGTAGAGGCAGGAAGAGCAAGATAGTGGCAAGATTAGATAAGTGAGATAAATTGCTGAAAAAAGAAGCAGGACAACAAGCAGAAACTAACAACGACAGTTGCAGAGAAGCAACAGAAACTGTTTTCTCAGAAACTGTTACCTCAATTATCTTACTGAGAATACCGGTGAAAATCTCTGATTAGTATAATTGATTTTGCGGAACCAAATTTTGCAGCAAAAGTTAGCGAGACTATTGAACTAAAACATACTAAATTTAAATAATTAATGTTCCAGCAAGAATTCATAATAGTACTAACAATTTCGAAATACAACATATCTTGATGCAAATACTATTTACTTTGCTGGAACTAAGTTAAAAGCATCGCTAGTAGTACACAAACCAATCATATGGACAAACACAAAATCATCAACCAGACATCCATTAACATATATGCTACTCTATAACGTATCCAAAATTAAAGCCCGGGACATTTGCCGGGGAAGCTGATTCGATCTTCAGGTTGGTGCTTTCCAGAGAATTCTGCTGCACCGTAGCATTGTCGTCAGAATTATCGCTGTCGTCATCAAGCACTACTCCAAAGCTCTTTTGTCGGGTTCCGTGTACTGGCCGATTGCTGTTATGGCTTGAGGTTTCGTGGTCGTGGTTCTTCTTGATGCGGGGATTACGGATGTCGTGCAAGTTTACCTTAAACAGATTGTTTATGGCTGCTGCATTGTCCATAAAGTCAATAATTCTCGTGGTTGACACGGTACTCACTCGACGATCCAATGATATAACACTTTCATTGCGCTGAGACAGCACCGATGATGTGGACATAGTCAATAGGGGCATTGTCTGGTCAATGGGCAACGACTCCATGGACGAGAAAGATGACGCCCGTGACCTATCTGATTGTGGACGCGGCGACTTGGGTAAATGTATTGGCGAAGAAGGTGAATCAGCAATATCTTCTTCTACTGGGGGGATGATGGTGGGTACAGCGGGAATTTCGCTACGGGTTTGACTTGATGACGATTTTGAGCTATTTTTGGATGTAGCAGAAGGAGCCATCGTTGAGATGTCGGTACCTGTAATAGATGGAGGTTTCGACACTACATTGGAAGATGAGTTTCCATTCAATTGCTGGATAAGCAAATCTCGCACTGGTGTTGAACTAGCACGACTAGAGTTTCCCATTGCAGAAATTGATTCAGCTGTTTTCGATTCATTTCCTTCGTCAATTCGCAAGGGAGATAAGCTCAACGATCTGTCCTCTTCTTCATAGGCAGGTGGAGGAGCTAAATCAATTCCTGGAGGAGCGATATCTGCATCAAAAGGAGGAGGGTTAACACTTGGGTTTCTAACCAAATGGATTGGTCTTTGGATAGGTGAATTCAATGGACTGTGAAACGTTCCCGGATGAGGCATAGCCTGAGGTGAGTTAATGACACTAATTGATGCTTCTGTCTGAGGTTTGTACAAATTATCTTCCAAATGCATGTCTGCGTCTCTTTCAATGGGAACATCATCAGATTGAGATGCATTGACGTGATGAAATTCAACGGGAGTATGAGGTCTTTCCATAATACAACTATCGAGAGTGTTGTTGGAGGCAGAACCAATGCCCGCAAACATCGCAAGTATAGGGTTGTGAGTGTTGTCTACCGGAATAACCCCAGGAGAGGTAGGAGGAGACAAGAAGCTATCTTGCGAAGGAAGAACAAAGTCATCATATGCTGGAAGTAAAGTGTTGCTGTGGGCAGCTAACGGTGACAAAACATGCAAAGGTGAATCGATGGAAATCTCATAGTGCTTTCTCTTTTCGGGATTTTCCGGATCTAGTCTTGATATTCGCAAGCAAATTTTGATCCAGTGATGGGACTGGATGTTATCCAAGGAGGTATCGGGATGGATCTCATAGTTGCTGCGTCCTGAAAGTATGCGGGGAACATAAACCTGGAACTCCAACTCTTTGGGCAATACATCGTCATCATATTTATCTTTTCCTTCTTCAGACTCGTCTTGTGGATTCTTGGACAATAATGACCTTCCCTTGACTGCCTTGTGTTCCAAAAGTAAGAATTTCTTTTGTGGTTCCATGCGATGTACCTTCTTGTTGGAGCAGTAGTACTCCAAGTTCTCAGTAAGGTACACTCTAATTCTGTGTAGAGCCACTTTGCCCCACAATGGGACAAATCTGAATGCCAACGGCAAGTATGAATCCAACACGATCGATTTGGAACCAATCACGATGTCGTAGCGAATTTGGTCTTCCCAGTCTCTTGTGATGACGATGGATTCATTTTCTTCTAGATTGGATTCTGCGGGAGTACGGACTATGCTGATGGGTAACTTTGCTGTTAAGTTAGACTTGAATGTACCGTAGCGTGCAATGGTTACTTCCAAGTAATAGTGTACGGATCCAAACGTGACATCACAACTTTCAGGAATCGACGGACGCAACGGATGTTCAAAGTTGTAGATATAGTCTCCGGGTGCAAAGAAACCAGGAGCATTGGGGTCAACAGTCGGGGAGATCATCGACGTCAAGTCGTTACCGCCAGCATTGTTATCCCCAGAAGAAATTGACGACGATTTTGCTCGCCGGAGAATGCTAGCTGCTGGAGACAAGTTGCGGGTAAAAAAGTTGCCTTCAAGAGGAGGAGGGGTAGATGCCTTGGATCTAACCTCATTCAACGATGCATCGTCGGTGCCGTGGCTCTCAGAACGGGAATGGGCGGCTGCTAGCTCACAGAAGTAGTCGGCACCATTATTGGACCCCGAAGTGGTTCCTGGCAGGAAAAATGGCCAGGTGTGGGTGATTATGTCATTCACCTCAAAGTACTGAGTCTTTTTGGGGGGTATTCCTTCGGGCCAGTCGGTTTTTTGGGTTCCCTTGAACGTTAACGACACCCCCTTGATCTTTTGGGGTTTCAACACCCGCAATAAGAGGCACCCCCTTAACAAAGTGGGAGGTCGACACGAGTACTCCTGGGGCTCGAACCCCTGGACAAACAACGTCTTTTCTGTGGGGATGATGTATACTTGCAATGACCCCGCCTGGGCGGTGGGTTTGTCCGGAAGCACAGGAATAAGGTGGTGGATATTGGAGGTAGTTGAAAGTGGATCATCGTCGCAGACAGGATGCACGTATGTCAACTGCAGCGCAGGGAAGATGGGACTATTGGGAGCATCCATGGCTGGATATGTAGGGAGGTGAAAGGAAATGCAGACCTAGTGGGCCAGTAAGGCTAAAATGGACACGAACTGAAACGCAGGAGAGTTGAACACGAGGGCAGACAAAGGGGGCAACAACGACCACAACGAAAAGACAAATATGCTACTTATAGTAAAAGGGGAGGTGGCGGATGGGTAGTCTCCCTGTCATGCACAAGAACGATCAGGGTGTATTTTTCCTGTTGCTAATTCTGGCGATAAAAACCAATCTCGCAGCGCAGCGATGGAGAAATCGTAGTGGGGATGCCGCAGCGAGATAGGGGAAGGGGAGCTGGGGAACAAAAAAATTTGTGAGAAATCGCGTCAGATTGGCGTGACAGGGCCGATTGGAAAATCGGCAGTTGCGAGCGATTGCGACAGATTGCGACAGTTCGATGACAGCTGGGGAGATTAATACGGAAAATTTAGTGCGAGCGCTGGAAATTGGGGAAAGTGTTGCGAAAAACCAGGGCCCGGATCAGCACAGCCAGGGCGAGGAAATGAGGTCGGAGCGGGAGTAGGGGGGTTGAAGCGTCAGCATGACAATAAATTTCAGCCATGCTGGAAGTCCACAGTAGCCCTGAAGCTCCTCTGGCCAGCAGACGATTCCAGGTTCGCCGCGGGCTCCTGGCAGGGAGTGTATCCACGATTTTGGCAAGGCATCGTTCCGCGCTATCCAATGCAACGTCGATGCCGTCCCAGAACATCCACACATTTAACCCCAGTAACTTAAATAGTACATTGCATCCCGTTCTGATGCTGGCTACATTTTCTAGCTAAAGCCGTTCGCAGCATTTTTTCGTCGCTTCGATGCCGGGTGCCAGCCTCTCAGCGACGTAGCGACAGATTTCGGGGGAGGTGGTTTTCGCTGGCTGCGCATCCATGATGAAGTCTGCAAAATGTCTCGTACCGAAATTTTTCACCCTCAGCCTGCAACCAACCATCGTCCCCACCATCGTCCCCACCGCACCAAAAATGATCATACGACAGTGCAAATTGTTTGCTAGCAATGTATTTCCGGTTTCACGGGGTGTTCCCCTTTTCTGTCTTCGCAATTTGTCCGCGGTAGCCCCGCCAGAGGCAGAGGCTCCTCCCACGAAACCGAGAAAACCAAGGGCTAAGAAAATTAAGGAACCCGCAGCTCCCAAAGAGAAACTGAAGAGACAAAGTGCCAAGACTAAGGTGTTCTTGCAAAATGGATTTGACTACGACAACAATCCCAACCTCTCTCTGGGATTTTACACCAAATTGGGGTGGTTTTTTATACCACGAGACAAGCACCAAAGCAATGAGACCACGATGAAAATCCACGAGGAGTTTGACAAAAGGGCGTTTGACGACAATACTCCCAAGGAAGAAGTTCAAAAGTTCATAAACCTGTGGGTTGTGGACTTTGTCCCCTCGACTAAAAAGACAATCACCAAACTCGAAAGCCAAAAGAACCGAGAGCTTGACTTGTATTTGGCGCAGTTGAAGGTCAAGGATACGGCGCGAGTGGTCAACAAGAGACCAAAGACCGAGTTCAAGGGAGGAGTTATGGACAAAGACGGGCTTATTGTGCGATTGTCAGAAGATGGCAAGGTTACGCTTGAGGGAGAAGTGGAGTTGAAGCAAGCCTTGCGATACTTCAGATCGAAGGTTGCAGGTGAGGTCAAGGCCAAAAACCCCAAGTCGACCATGAAGGAGCGGAACGATGCAGCAGCAAGCCGTTGGAATGATTTTACCGACGAGGAGCGAGAGAGGATACGAAAAGAGTACGAGGAACTCTTGCGCAATGGCCGCGACATTCATGCCGGCAAGGTCGTCACTTTGGAAGCTAGAATCAAGACATACGAAAAGTTGCAGAGATCTTACACCAAGACAAAAACAAAAAGACTTTCGATGAAAGAATCACGGGGCAAGAAAGGGGAGGAGACAGCGGAGAAGACAGCTGAGAAGACAGCTGAGAAGACAGTTGAGGAAACAGCGGAGGAAACAGCGGAGGAAACAGCGGAGGAAACAGCGGAGGAAACAGCGGAGGAAACAGCAGACAAGGAAATAGAGAACGAGACAGAGGAGAAGGGTCCATAGATACCGGCTTGCATCGGAGTTTGGGTCCAGCTGGGTTTTGGACCAGGAATTTGGATCCGGGAGTTTGTTTTGCACGTACGATTTCTAAACACAGCATGGCGCTACCGCGAGCGTCGCCAGAATTTCCGTTCGCCCTGGGATTTGCTCGCCAGAATTTCCGCTCGCCCTGGGATTCGCTCGCCAGAATCGTACTACCGAGATTCTTTGCCGGCCGCAATTGCGCGGTAGGAGTGGTTCCCATCCGGCACGATCGCTCCGCAAAATTGTTCTCAGCAATTCGTTCTTGGCAAGGCTGACAGTCTGAGCAGGAATCCATATACCTGTAAATAGCCCTGTAATCGACAAAGGTGCCGTCTCACCGTCCTCTCGTCACATGACCGCCCATGTGCACATGATCTCTCACTGGCTCTGTCACATGGAAGTGATATCACATGATGCATTACACGTGATGCGCCAGATACCCGGCATGCACACGAAAACACCAATCCCTCTACCGCGATTCCTCGGTTGTGGATCCTTATGCCCGCCAAACGGTGGGAAAATGACACAAACCGCCGCTACCCCAACTTTAACATTTAATGGTCAAATTTTATCCCCAACACCTTCTGCTTCTTCTGGCATTCAAACTGATAGCAAGTCTGGAACCATTATCGAACCCATCAAGCCAAGTGGTAGCACTCTTGCCAATCCAGGGATATCGATACCAAGTGTCTACTTTAATTTATCGGTGTGCTTCAGTTTCGTGACAAACACAATAATCAGCCATGGTTGCCGACACCTTGATCTACCATCCCACCTTGACCAAGCTCGTCAAGTTTTGGGACTCCACGCCCAAGAGAGAAAAGACGTTCCGGTTGTTGGCGTACTTGTCGCGGTTCTTGAGCTACTATGCTTACAAAAAGGGCTACTCCAGAGATACGGTGGAAATGTGGAAGGGCCTCAAGGCCAACTTCACCTTCATCAGAAAGGGGATGCGGTTCTTCAAGCCCGTCAACCACTTGCAGGCGGCCGCCCAGGCCTACGACAACAAGTTGTTGGACCCCGTGTTGCAGTTGACCACCATTGTGCGCAACTTGGCCTACGCCGGGTACTTGGCCATCGACGGGGTGATCTTCTTCAAGTTGTTGGGGGTCATCGACAGCAAGCGCTACCCTAACCTCTCCAAGTACGCCTCGCGCTTCTGGTTGCTCGGGTTGGTGGCTGGTCTCATCAACTCGTTGAGAATCATTTACTCGTTGTCGTCGTACGAGAACAACAGCGACGAGAAGTCGGCCGAGGACGTCAAGTCCATCGACAGCAAGTTGTACAAGGCCAAGCGCAAGTTGGTGTGGGACTTGTTGGACACCTTCATAGCCTTGAACTCCTTGGACATCTTGCACTTCACCGAGGGAGACGTTGGTTTCGCAGGAACCATTACCTCCGTCATGGGGTTGAAGGACTTGTGGGAGTCCACCTAGAGTCTTGTGCAGGGACGTTGCCTGTTTGGACGGCAATGCCGTTTGTGGTGGGCTGTGGTTGGCTTTTGATAGACTTGCGTGGTCCCCCGCTGGGGCGCTTTCAACCTTGTTTTGTTTATTAGTATACGCTATTTATTGACACGGTACCCGGCGCCAAATCCCTTCCAGTAGAACTTCATCATGGCCTGTTTGAGCTCTTTCTCGAGTGCAGCCTTGTCGTTGCTCGCATCTATGAGCGTTTGTAGGTTTGGCACGTCTTGAGAGAGGTCAATCGCGACATTTAGGGTGCCATTTTCGGCATCACTTTTGCATTCACTCGGGCCAGCTGAGCTTGTCGTCTTTCCTGCTCCATCTGGAGCTGTCGATAGGTTGCCCGTGGTGCTCCCCAAGCCACTAACACCGTCTCTCTCGGCAGAGACAGCGGGAATCCCGGCTATTTTCGAGTACAGCTGGTGCAACTGGTGCCACGAGGCGTCGATTAGCGCATTTACATCCTCAACTTTGCCCTCCATGGTCACGAAGCACCGTTGGTCTGTCGGGCTGTTATGGATAGTGGAGAAAATGTCGCACACACAGTTTTGTCGCACCAATGTCGCGTTTTGTCGCATCTTTTGTCGAATCTTGTCGCGCTCATTTCTTGTCGCGACACAAACCAGCACCTCATCGCATCGCTCTTCATCTCCACTCCATCTCCATAATACCGGCCCTGACACGTCTAGAGTGTCATGTCGGAGGTACGGATCCACATAGGAAACATTTCTCCGCAACTCAAGGACAATATCAATGCGTTGTCGGCACGTGTGGCCAAGTTTGGCGACATTGTCTCTGACTTTGACCTCCATACCAAGCCCGTGGGAGACCATTACTTTGGCTACGTCACCCTCAAAACCACTCCGCCGCAGGTCGACCGTCTAAAGCAAGCGTTGAACGGCGTTATGTTTATGGGAAAGAAACTCTCGGTGGCAGAGGCCAAGCCCCTGCTCCAGCACCGTCTTGATGCCGATAGAGGCCGTTTTGATGACAAGAAGGGCCAGCGACGGGCTCGAGAGCGAATCAATGAGTCACGGGCCCAGCGTATTCGCGAGTCCCAGACGCCGTATCCCGTCAACTTCATATCTTCCAGCCATGTGCCGGCTGGATTGGCCAACCCACAAGCATACTCTCTTTCTGAGCACACGTTCCACGACAATTCTGCAAACACGAAGAACAAGCCCCCGCAATCGCACCTTTCTGGTGCAGACTCCTATGGAGCGTGGACGGTGCTGAAACTTCCATACCGCCAACATTATGCATACACTTCGGGAGGGGGAGAGGTGGTGGCCGGACGGCACCGAAGCACGCCGCGTCCCCAGTCCCATTTTGCCAAAAAGCAACAGACGCTCAGGATTCTCATCAACGGCGAGTTGAAGCACATCAAAGCGTACAAGACCAAGCTATGGGGGGTGGAAAAGAACAAGACGGTACGTGATTTGTCGTGGAGGTATGTCAATGGCGAATGGAGATCGGGGGATGACCATGTGGTTGAGCGCGCCGCCAGAGCTACCCAAGTACCATCTTGCGGAATTGATGCTTCTCAGGCGCAGAAATACGGCAACCTGACTCGAGAAGGTTTGGAGGAGCACAAAGAAAGCGAGGATCAGGGCTTTAGTGACGACAAAGCCAAGGACAATGCGGTTCTTGCGTCGTTGCTCACCAACTTTGATTTTAACAAGCCCATCGAAGTTGAAGACAACGGAATCGACCAAGAAGACATCGAAGTAGATGCCAAAGGACGGCGGAAGGTGCGGCGGTTTGACTACGAGTTGGAGGGACACCTAGACGACGACTCTGGGCCAGAGATAGATTACACCGAAGCCGAGAAAGTGGTTTCGCACTACACAGAAGCAGTTGAGAGACCACAAGAAGAGGTCTATTACGATGAAGATGACGAGGGGAATGAATTAGACATGGACGAGTTGGGCCGCCACTACACCACAGAAGCTATCAATGATCGGTATGTGGAAGAGCATGCGAAACCGGATGAGGAAAAGCTTGCTAGAGAAGATCTCAAGAACAATAAAGTCGACATAGAGGCTAGTGAGAATCAAACCACCCTAAACGCTGACACAGAACTTTCAGGCAAGAGCCAGCTAACCCACACCGACAGCGACGACGGCAATCAACAGTCTCTCGCGTCGCAGTCGGCTCCAGCTCCAAACACCACCGAGAACCTCCGTTCCTTGTTCAATCCTGGCACAGAACCGGCGGAATCCGGGTTCAAGCTAGCACTCTCTGAGGACGACGAGGATGTGGATGAGTCCCGCGCAGTGGATGTGGCTACACAGCAAGGTTTACTCACCCAGATTCAGGCTAAGCACCAGGAACAAATTTCCAGAACCAGAGCCAAGTCCGGGTTGTTCTGGCCCCATTTGGACTCGCCGTTCTTGTCTACACAAACCCAGTTGAGTAGGGTTGGTGCCATCAATGCCAAGATACAATTACCAGGCGAGACTGATGGCGACGGCAGTGAAGTACAAGGAGAAGAGTCTGCTTACGAGAAATGGTTCTGGAGCATGCGTGGAGAGATCTCGCGCGAGTGTCGGCGGCGAAGACGCGATGTGCTTCGGATTATGCGCAAGAAGTCCGGGGCGGTTCCGCGGTAGACTTTTGTCGCTATTTGCATCATCTTCATAGACTGGACATACTACAGAGATATGATAATGCCATGAATACAGTATCGATTCTATAGTTACTACTAGTAGATTATGTTGTTCCTACTCGCACACCGAAAATGAGACATTTCCATTAGAAAAGTGGACTGTTCAATCGCATTGCGACTGGTTGCAAATTGACCATACATCCAGCGCAACGGTGGTTGTAGCCGTGCCCACAACAAAATCTACAGTAAGTCATTACGCTGTGTTGTGCCACTACATCTTGAGTCTACTAACTCGATAATTGCTTAGCTGCTAGATATTGAACTTTGTGCAATGTAGAACCAGTAGGAACCACAAGCAATATAGTTCCAAATTTCCGTAGTTAAGAAATACGAGGGCTATATACAACGGTGTTGACAGTGGAATCCAAAACCAGCGATATCACCAATCCATGTGCGACGCGCAGATGTCCATAATTCTTGGGACGGGAAACAAAAAGGTGCGCAACGTCTCACCATTCACCAAGCGGAACAGATTTTCAAAGTTCTCGCTAAATCGCCATACCTGAAGGATACCGACGGCGTGATGTCGCAGCCTCAGACAAACGACAAAACCTCTGAGAAGCCGCAATTGACGTTGGGCAACGTTGCTAGAGACATCAGAGATGGACTCGTGGCTCTCGTATACCTGGCTGAGTGCAATAGGGCCGTGATTCCCATCATTGTATGTTTTGCATCTCTCCTTACCAAGTGGGTGATTGCCAATGTCCCTTACACGGAGATCGACTTCAACACCTACATGCAGCAAATCCGGTTGGTGAACCAGGGCGAGATTGTCTACGAAGAGATCTATGGAGACACTGGGCCCATTGTATACCCAGCAGGGTTTGTCCAGATCTACCAGTTTATCAACTGGATTACCAGCGATGGCACCGACATCGCCGCGGGGCAGGCGCTATTTGGCTACCTCTTCACCGCCACCGTGATATTGGCATGTGTGGTGTACTCCATGGCCGGGGTTTCCCCTTGGCCCTTGTACTTGTTGTTGTTGAGCCGGCGATTAGTGAGTATCTACGTGTTGCGGTTGTTCAACGACTGCTGGACCACAATCGCAATGGTAGGGGTGACGGTGATGTTGCAACAGGCATCGTATTGGTATCGCACCAGTCCTGGCGCTGCGTTTGCTTTGACAGCAGTGGCCCTGGATTTGTTCAGTGTCGCCATTTCTATCAAGATGAATGCTTTGTTGTATTTGCCAGGGTTTGTGGTGGTGGCTTACTTTTTGGTGGGAGAAAACTTGCTCAAGTTGACAGCAGTGTTGGCGGTCATACCTGTGGTGCAAGTTATGATTGGATGGCGGTTTCTCTTGCCATTATTCAATGACGAGATTGCTCAATTTATCCGGTGGAACTACATTCTGCAAGCGTTCAACTTCAAGAGAAAGTTTCTTCACGAATGGACGGTTAATTGGAGATTCTTGGACGAAACCACATTTTTGTCGCACAACTTCTCTAACCTTCTCTTGGCGGTACATGTGGGGCTTTTGCTTGTGTTTGTGGTCACCAGGTTCGCTGGTAGTTCAGTGACAGGCAAGTCTTTCTGGAAACTAGTTAAGGATGGGTTGCGGATCCACCACAGTACGATATCGCACACAAACTTGTTGGTAAATGCTGATACTGGGCCCCGCTTGGTGTTACTCATTATGGCCACCACCAATGTGATTGGAGTGCTCTGTTCCAGGTCTTTACACTATCAATTCTTGAGCTGGTATGAATGGCAGTTACCGTATTTGTTGTTCTCGACAGGTTTGTCGCCATTGGTTGCAATCCCGGTGTGGATTGCCCATGAATGGTGCTGGAACGTATTTCCGTCAACAAATACAAGCTCAGCGGTGTTAGTGGGTATCCTTGCTGCTGTAGTTGCTGGTGTCTGGTGGAACAAGGAACCTTGGAGAGCAAAGGTAACAGAAGAAAAGAAGGACCAGTAAAAGCAAACTCCTGCTGGAGAAAGAGGTCATTGTTCAGCGAATGTGATGAACGAATCATTAGAGTAACTGATTATGACCGGGGACATTCATATAGTGGCATGCGGACAAGCCCAACTAGCCAATTGTTTTTTTGGGTCGTTAGCCTATTACATACGCAACTCTGTGTAAACTACCATTATGTATATTAATATACCCGTGGACGTAACTTGAAACATATCTGACCCAAGTCTCGTTATAATACATGAAAGGAATCTTGTTGTCCGACAGTTTGTGTTGAAGAAGCAGAGCCATCACTTAATCCCAACGCAATGCTAACGTCAATTGAATATACCCGAAATAACTGAAAGTGAACTAAGTAACTAAGGAAACAAAATGGTACAGGAATAAAAGTACAGGGGAAGAATAAACTGTGGCCACTACTTGGCAAAAGCACTCAATCGCCATTTTCAATGGCATCGACATTGCCCCAAGAGAAACCGGAAATGGAATCGTTCAATGTGCCGTCTCCATTATTGTCCCAAAATTGGTTAAAGTCAAACCCAATATCATCCAATTGACTTGGTTCGGTAGTGGAACCAAAAAAGTTTTGACCCGAATCCACCCCGGCGCCAGCCAAGAGTTCCACCGAGAACATTTGGTCCGAGGGCGCCAAGGGATCGTTGAAGGTGTTTGTCGAGGCAGAAGCACCGTTTTCTTCCTCTTTTTTAACGGCAGTAGCATTGCCTGAGGATTCGTCCGATTCTTCCTTGATGGTCTTCTCTTTCTTAGCGGCGACAGACCCTGCCTTGGCGGTAGCAGCCTGCTTCTTGGGTGAGTCAGATAGCCCACTACCCTTACGCTTGCGTTTGCTGTCGGCCACGGGTTCTGATGCAGGGGTGAGAGGTGCTGGATACTCCTTCTTGGCGAGGCTGGGAGTGTTGGAATCGCCAGGTCCACTTGAGGAGCCACTGGAAGGGCCGCTGGTCGAACCAGCGCCAAGGGCGCCATCGGCTGCTGCATTCTGTCCAGGAGTTTGTCCCGTGGTAGCGCCAGTGACGGATCCCGCGGTGCTTGGCTTTCTACCGCGCTTGCTTGCGGGCTCCTTCTTGGGTTTTTTGTTTCCCATCGACGGCGACGGCTTGTTTTGGATCACAGGAGAGCTATTGGATGTAGCTGGGGATGGCTTTTGGTTGAGGGCCGCACCTCCTGGGTTGGCAAACCCCTGTTGAGCCGGCACTTGGCCTCCCGGTGCTTGCATATATGCTGGGTGTTGCTGTCCTCCTGGAGGAAGCATACCCCCCGCCATCAAGGTGGGGTCCGAGCCTCCATTACTGCGAGCAATTTCCAACCGCTTCTTGTTTTGTTTTTCCAACATCATCAACTGCATCTGGTAGTCCTGCAATGCATTCTGGTTTCTGCCTCCGGTATTGGGGCCTGATCCCGTGCCCATGACCGGGCTGGTCTTTTTCACATTCTGAGCACTGTTCATGCGCACCATCTGGTGAGGAAGGGGCTGATTCCCTGGCATTGGTGTAGGCACCTGTGAACCTGGAAGGGCAAATTGCTGCTGAGGACCAGCCAACTGGCCGTTGGTGTGAGGCGTGGTCTGACCATTCTGGGCCTGAGGCATCATTTGCGGTACACGGGCGCCGGTGGCGGGGGAGTTATGGGTAGAGCCACTGTGCAGATTGTTTGCTCCTGCAGCCGCCACACCACCAGGATACTGCTGGGCAGCCTGTTGTTGCTGGGCTACTGCTTGTTGCCGCAAGTTGTTCATCTGGTTCTGGGCATGCTGTTGAATGCGATTTTTGGACTGCTGTTGTGCCAAAAACATCTGCTGAAGGCTCATGTTTGGGGCTGTTCCTGGCAAAACCAGCTGCTGGCCATCCATAGGAGTCATTCCCATGGGTAACTGCTGCTGTTGTTGCTGTTGCTGCTGCTGCTGCTGCTGCTGTTGTTGCTGCTGGGCAAGCCCCTGTTGTTTTAGGGCCATCTGCATCATTATTCGCTGCTGGTCGAGACTCTGGTTAGGCTGAGGTCCATTTGGCTGCTGGCCTGGGGGGAACTGGCCCATTTGTTGCTGAAGGTGGGGAGGGGGTTGCATGTTCTGCGAGATGCCGTTGGGGTAGGTGGCGCCGGTGGCGGACGGCCCGCCGGCGGCGGGCGCCTGGTTGGGGAGGGACTGCATTTGGCCCATCTGACCCTGCTGGGGATGGGTGCCGGGGTGGTTGTGAGGATTGGCGAGGTTGGCGGCGGCGGGGCCCTGGGGAAGCAGGCCGTGGGCAAAGGGCGCGGCGGACAACGCCATCTCCTGCTGCTGCCGCTGCTTCAACATCTGCAACTGGTGGTACTGGGTGGCGTAGTTGGGCTTGCCCGGGGCCGCGGACACGCCGCCCAGCATCCGGGCCTGGAAAACGTCCCAAAACACCAGCCACCACTCGTACAAGAACCCCTGCGGGGCGTCCATGGCCACCGCCAAGTGGGGCAAGTTGTTGTCGCGCTGGAACTGGTGGTTCGGGGTGTGGGGACTGGCAGACCCCGGCACGCGGGGGGAGTTTTTGGAGGAGGACTTGCGCGAGCCCTTGATGGAGGGCACCTCGGCCTCATTGACAAAGATGCGGGCCGTCTGAGGCAACCTGCTCTTCACCAAAAAGTCGTACACGTAGGCGTTGAGGAGCTGCTTGGCGTTGGTGGCCAGGGCGTCGGTGACGGACACCGAGGAGTCGAGAAACGGCCTTGGCTGCTGGGACGGGGTGGTGTGGGCATTGGCCATGGGAGGGCCTGCGGCTGCGGGCCCGGCGCCGGCGCCGGCACCGGGACCCACCCCTGGCCCAGACTCAGGCGCCGGCGCCCCGCCTGAGCGGTCGGGGACGGCGCTGGGGGTCCGCTTGTTGTACAAGTGAGGCGTGCTGTGGTGACTCATGGCGATGTCGGGAGACTAACGGGATCGAGGGTGGGGCCAGCCTCGAGAGTCGTGGCTGACGGACAAAAACGGAGCAGGGGGATGACGGGATGGATGACAGACAGACACTCCGGATGGTGGTTGGGATGGTTGTGAATATGGTGAAAATGTACAAAAAGAATGATAAAAAATCACTGAGAAAAACGACAAATTGGGAAAAAGAAAAGTTGAAGAAATGTCGCAGTCGCGACCTGGCAAATCAGGGGTGGGAGTACCGTTTTGATAGGAAGGGGGCGGTGGCAGGACGGTTGCGGACGGGTACGGAGGGGTGCGGGGCACGGCGAATGGTGGAGAGGTGGGGCAGAACGCGGGGAGGTGGGGACGACGGATGGATGGCCGATGGTGGGTGGGAGGACCGATGGATGCTGCTGGCACTTGTGGCGACGGCGGTGGTGAGGGAGGGCGAAAACCAAAAGCCGCCCTCCGTGGTGCAGGCAGGTCGTGCACCGGCCAGCGACCCTGTTCCGAATGCGGAAGGTGGCTAAGGGGCCAGGAAAATGTCGCATGGGGTGAGCCTGGGCACCTGCGGGAGCAGGACGGAGACCTGGGGCCTGGCGCATGCTCTGTGGTGAGTTCGTCCGGAGCAGTGGTTCCGCTGGAACTGGCGCTTTACAGGGCTGGGTGCTGGACCCTTGCAGCGGGGTGGTATCGTGATGTTATCGTGGCTGGATGTCGTGTGTCGTATGTCGTACTTTGTGTCGTTCTTGTGCCGTTCTTTGTGTGTTGCGATAACGTGAGCGTAATCACACAAACGTCCCGTAGCCATCTTCTCTAAGACCAAGCCCACAGCCCAGGGCCAAGCCCACCGCTCTGCCGTATTGTCACCGCGGTGAATGGAGAAGCTGCTTACAGTGGTCCTCGCCAACTGTCCCAGTCCTGCTTACATGGGTGGCACATTATATAAGCATGCATGCGCGACATTTTCTTTGCCGCCAGCACCTCTACACCTCAGAGTAGCACCATCTGGGCTACGGCTAGTATCACCCTTGGTGCCAACCCTCGCTCGTTTACTCTGCTGATCGATTTCGCTCTACTCCGCACTGACGTGCATTTTCCCCGTATCCCCTTTGGCCCATCCGGTGCCGTCGAAGATTCCGCCATGGCGCCAAAGGGACCCTCTCCTGATCCCGTCGCCGTTCCCCTCCTGACCCTTGCCCACGCCAGAGCAATGGTCGCGGAGGCAATCGCCCTACCCCCTCCATCTTCACCGATGGTGTCGCCATCACAATGTCGCTGGCCTCTCGCCGCGAGCTGGCAACCACCTCCGCACCAGGCAACCACAATCCTTCCCTCATCACCTGCCATTGGCTGGAAAATCACTTGATTTATTTTTTGCCCGGTTATTTTTTCCTCGACCGTCTCGGTTAGTGCTAGTTCGTTGCATTGTGTGGTCTGGATGTATGTAAAGTCTACTTCATTGTGCAATGGTGCACTGCCCTGCTTTTGTGTCTGCGCTAAATCAGTGTCTGAACTGTCTGACCCTGAAGCGTTAGCCTGGGGGATTTGGCTTGCGACAGTTTTGGGGCACGTCGGGCAAGAACCCCCACCGCCAGAGAGCGACCTTATTGTTGGCTGCTCCTCGGCTTTGTTGTCGTGTCGAACTTGCAAAACAATCTCTTTATGTGCACTCTTGTCTCTCTCACTACTGTCGCTTGGTGGGGTATCATTCTGGTGCCTCGTTAGCCCCCGTCCTTGTGTGTCTGGTTGGCGCTCTCTCCAGACCTCACCAATTGCTATTCCTGAGATGATTGCGCCATGGATGCCCAGATTTTTGTTCGTATTTGGCCCATTGCCAGTTGCAACAATCCTCTCTTGGGTGGTTCTGATGACAATTTACTGTACTTTGTCCATGTCAACAAGCTCCTGTTTCTCTGCGTGGTGCATGTCGTCAAATCTTAACAAATCCCGATAAGAGGGGTTGTCTCAAACACCACATTCCAAACAATGTGAGTGCATTTGTTGGTCTGTGCAAGTCTCTTTTCTAAACAATCACAAAACATCGGTTGGCACCAGGGGTGCCGATTTTAGTCGCCGCTTGCCTTGGTTTATACTCTATTTAAGGTATTGTGGTCTTTTGCTCTATCAATTTTCATTTCTCTCGATCATTGTGCATTAAAATTCCATAGAAATGTCGCGAACTTGGTAATTTTTGTTCAAGTTTCCAACTTTGTTGCAAATCATTCACCATATCCTGTAGCACAAATATATGACTAAGAAAATCTTTCAAAATGAGAACGAGCTATCCATTGTCCCACACTGTAGTCGAAAGCAATCTTATTTCCAGGTTGCATTATTAGCTTCAGATCGAGAATTTGTCTTTACAGTTATCAGAGAGCGTAAAATCCAGCATATATGGCCCGGTGCTATCATGCCAGTCCATAGATCATTACTAACCATTTATGGAAAATATTTTGACTACCTGTTCTATTTGATTTTATCGTAAATGCAGTAAGCAATATATTGTAGGAAGGCTTTGAGTGCTCTTACACTGGAAATATCAATCCAAGCAATCCACATTGATATTTTACCCCAAATGTTAATTCGCTACCATTGGGCATTCGCAACCATGATTCCCATTTTTTTATATGAATTAATCCTTACTAGAATCAATTAATGATTAATTTGCATAAGAACAGCAATTCTATTCCTAATTTGTAATTGGATCTTTATTACCTAGTTATAATCTGACACTGCATATCCTTGGCAAAACCGTAATCAACCAGTTTAAAGGAAACCTTTTTTGTAACCATTCACTAACTTTTGCAAATTTACTATAAACAATTTATTCATTAGCGTTATGTACTATCCGTTGACTAGACCTTTTGCATTTTGTGTTTGAGTTCGTTATGACGTCTCCTTGTTGTGCAAAAAGATTTTTTGCAGCCACGCGACATTTAGTATCCTTTATTAGCATCGTATTCTCCTGTCAAAATTGTGCCTCAAAATAGCAAAAATTATTACTCTCACTTGGATAGTGTCTTTGCACACTTTTATGTCAAAAGAAATGGCAACAGGAAGAATTATTGAAATTTTTCCTTTCTCTACAATCGAAACAAACTAATAACCAAAGTTGGCAATTGAAATCAATTTCAAATTTGAAACCGCCATTACTTAGATTGAATTAGCAGGCATTATTCTATCAAGTTTTAACAACCCAGTTACTTGAACTTAAATAGGTCTTGAGTGATTCAGAATGAGGAAATCAATAAAGTTTTGCCTCAATATCAAATTTACCCCAACATTTTAGTCTTTTCTTCCAAGATTGGCCTTACACCCTAATTTCAGTCGAGTATAATCGCATTCATTTTGTAAAAAAGTATTAAAATATACTTCTGAAAATTGGGTAGAAATTAGCTTTGCAACAACCATAATCAATCATTTTATTGTCTGGTTATGGTAAAATTCTAAAAGTGGAACTTTGGCTGATGATGTTTATACTTTTTCAAACCAATGCAAGTTAATTATTTCATTGAATACTGCAATTTTAATCAGCTTACATAAAATGTAAAAATCATTTCCTTCTAGATCAGCTTCATTGCGAAACCCCAACACTTTCTTGCTAAACATTTCTCAATCTTTCATATTGTTGTTTTCAGTCTCTTTGAGTCCACTCTCATTTTCATTTTCTATTTTGATACAATCAACTTCACTTGCTCCTTTGTCTCCATCCTCTTTTTCTGGAACTTTGTATTCATCAACTTGCTCTGCTTTTTGAACATTATGATCTTTCTTTGCGTCTTCTATTTCATCGTCTTCCATTTTATCGAAAGATTCCTTTATTTCATTCCAAATCTCATCATCCTCCCTTGAATAAGTGTACTCAGGTCTAATTCTAGGTTCAAGTGTTTTGGGTTTATAAAGAGCACGATAAGCCTGAAGACGATAGAACTTGTACTTCTGGTAGTACTCATCCGGATAATAACGCTTCATTAATTTTGAGAAAACAACACCACTAACATAATCAACTGGAGCATAAATATAAAACATTAATTTGACAAAAATTCCCATTTTTGCTATGTTGGCAATGTAAAACAGTCTTTTAATGAAGCACTCATAGATATATATACCTGAATAGTGCTCAATAATTTGTAAAAGTTGAATTTGGTAACTGGGAGTTCACAGATCAAAATTCTTGCAGATCAAAAAATAGCCACGAACTTGGACAAATACCATTTGAGTAACTTTAGGCAAGAGGTGAATCCCTATTAAATTTACTGAGACTGTCCATAAATATTGTGTTTTCCTGCTTTTCTTTAGAAGAATTATAAAATTACGATATCGTATTATTTGTGAAAAATATTCTTAATAAAAATAGAACGGAATGAAATTCAACTATCATTTACATAAAAGCAAATACATCTTGGACATTGCAAAGTGTACTATTTACAAAATTTAAACGTTCTCTTTTGAAAATAATTACAATTGCCTATAAGAGTGTATGAATTTATCTGGAAACAAAAAATGTTATACTCAAGAAATTTGCATTCATAGCGTTATGCAAATGTCCTAAACTTTCCTTAATTTGTTTGTTTTCAAACCTACAAAATTTGCAATTCAAGATAAGAAATATAAACCAGCACTTATCGGTCGCAAGTATTTGTAATACCATAACAACACTCAGCTAAACTAGTATTTCTAAGAATTCGATAGTTGGTAGGTCGACATGAACACAAAAATTCACCTAATCTTGCACGATTTTTTTGAATTGCTTCTATACAAAGTAAATTATGAACAATCGACACTGATGAATCTATGGGTTGATACAATTTGGTTTTATAAGGGCTTCAGAGGTATCCTATACAAACACAAGATTATCAATTGCAGTGGTTGCAAAGGCATCCAAATCTTGGGAAAGATCTGATTTGATTATTTGACTAATATCCTTTCCGTTTGATCTTAGTATATGTGCTCTTAATTTAACGATGCTGTGGTAGTTGGCAAGGTCTTGAATTGCAATTTGACCAGCTATCTTCATCTGATAATCTTGCATAAAGTGAAAGTACTTGATTTCAAATTCTATTTCCTTGTTATTTTCTTTAAATGTAATTGGATATCTCAATGAAACTTTGTACAAGTCTACATCCAATTTTTTGAACCATTTCCAAATCTGTTCAAACTCTCTAAATTTATCTAATGCTCCTTCCGATTTGCATAAATTAAGCAACTTATCACCATATAGATGTAATAAATCATGATTGTAAAAGGAATCTTCTTTCACTCTTGAAGTTAATTGATCACTTCTGAGGTCAAAATGAAATTCAATTGTCTTGTCAAATAAAAATACAACAATATTTGATTTGATGTCAATGAATTCTAAATTTGTAATTTTTTGCAATAGTTTATATTTCATATTAATCAAAGTGATTTCTATCGTTTCGTATCGTTTAACATCATTCAATATCTTCTGCTGTTGCGATAATTCTTCCTTTAAACTTTGTGATTGTTTGTTAAGTTCTTGAACAAGTAGTTCATTTTTATTCAATTCTTTTTGCCTTTCTTCTATTTCTTGAGCTAACTTGGACATTTGTTCGTTATGTTGTTGTACTTTTGCTCTCAATTCTAATAGTCTCTCTTTTGGAATTGTTCCAATAATCGACTTGGACTGCTTCAAACTATCAAATTGAATTTGTAACTTGGTTTGATAAGCTTTTGCAACATCGTAAAGTCTTACTAAATTCGAAATATCATTGGTAAGCTGAGCCTTGTCATTTTTTAAATCGTCATGTTTCTTTTGCAATCCTTCAATCAAATTGCTAATCATTTTAAATCTCCAGTCGTACCAAGTAATCTGAGATACTATTCTTGTATAATCCTTAATTAACTGTATTCTCACATTCATAGATAGCCGCTCATTGTCGTCTCTTGAATAATAATCCCTGAATATGCTGGGATTATTATTTTTTATTGTTTCGTTATACTCGTTGAAAACCTTGCGACCCTCTATCAAATTCCTGTTGATTTCTTGACAACAAAATTGATACATTGAAAGTAATTCTATTTTAGGCATAGCGTTGATATAGTCTTCTTCCGTTGGATCTTCGTATTGTGGATCCAAAGTCACACGTTCGATAGTATTCACACCGAGATCCAAGTCGTCATAAAATTGAATGTGGACATCTTTCATGAACTCCTCTAAAGTTACCTGAACATAATCATCGTCATCTTCCTGATCTTCAAGCTGTGAAGCAGATACTTCTGCTAATGGAATTGTCGTGGTTTCCACTCGTTCTTCGACAATAGACACATTTGAAGTATCACCATTTGATTCACGTTTCTGTATTGTTGATGGAGTCTGTGTGAGCTCCATTGGCTGTGACTCACTTTGAGACGCTACTGAATCATTCTTCTCTGTTGATTCGAAACTACTAAGTGGCTCCAATAAGGTATCGGCTATAGCGTCCATCTCGGTACTAATGTTCAAACCAGCAGAAGTAGCTGGCTCTCTTGACTCGACTTGAATATCTTCAATTTCATTTGTTTCAACTTCTATTTGGCCTCCCATCTCCGAGTTTCCTTTTTTTGTATGGTCCACCTGGTCAACTTCATTGTAATCAGTGGCAGCTGTCTCTCTATCTGCTATTTCCTCGAATTGTTCGATTTCCTTAGGAGATGTTCCTGCATCTTCATTATTGAATTTCTTTATTGTACTGATAGCTGTGGTGAGTTCCATCTGTTCTGTGAGATCAGAAGCAGCTGCATCCAAAGTCTTTTTACTTGTGATGATGTTGATTGCCTGAGTAACTTCCATACTTTTTTCTTGTTCCTCATTTCCATCTAAAATTATCCCTTGTTCATCTTCCATATCATGTTGTTCAACTTCAATTGCTTGTTGCGATTCCTGGTCAATGTCCATGGTAAGTTCTACTGCATCAGTTGGCTTTGTTTGCACTTCAGAGGAAATGGTAGTCCCTTCTATAACCAAATTTTCTTCATCAGCTTCTTGGTTTTGAGGAATTCTGATCGTATTTGTCAAATCCATCTCTTCTTCCTCAGGGAATGACTCCTGATCTTGGTGTGCATTTACCTGGTCGTTTGTGGGAAAAGTGACATAACCTTCGGTTGGTAGGGCTTGTTCCGCATCTGGCTCTGAAATTTGGTGATTATCATCGTTATCATCTTGTTTACTTTCTTGTTCGTCTGTACCAGTATTTTTAGGATCCTCGTCCCTAGGGTTGCCGATTGTATTGAATACAGGAATGTCGTGTATATCATCTGTCTCTGATTTTGGCACTACTTCTGTAACTCCTTCTTGGACTTTGTCATGATTTGCAACGGAATCACTGGTTGGTTCATTGCTGCTGTGTGTTTCATTATTTTTGTTCAATTCGACGTCTTCTGATTCACGCATGGGTGGTTGCTCTGAGTTTCTAGGGACGGAAAATACAATCTGTTCTGTGAGCTGCATATCTTCTTCTTTCTCATCTTCAGCTTCATCGTTAGAGGGAATGGGGGTCAACTGCGGTACCGAGACTTTGCCCGTCAACTCCATGTCTTCGCTTTCTTCGCTTTCTTGGTCATCCACAACACTTGTTTCAGAAAAGTGGGCAAACAGCACTTGCTCGGTGACAATCCCTCTTCTAGGAGAAGCCTTCTCAAACTCCACCGACCAGGAAGGCGGTATTGGTACCGGGGACAAGGGTTTTCCTATTTGTCCCGTGAGATCCATGGTCTGCTCTTCGTCGTCCTGAGGTTGCCCCAGGTCTTCTTCATCTGAGCTGTCAGGAAGTATCTCCCTGCCGCTCTTTTCAATTTCATTCTCCAGAAGTGGATGATCTATGATGTGTGGCTGTTCCTGGTGGAGTCGTTCGTCAAAGAACCCCACCGTCTTTCTTCGCTTCGATCCCGTGGAGACAAAATCAAACTTGTGAAGAGTCACCTCGGGGGCAAACGACACTCGCCGATTAGTGCCTAGAATGGGCAAGGTATTGTCCTTGAGAATACTCTTTGCGGGATTCTTCATGATGGTACTGGGTCCCGTGGAAGGAATGGATTTGTGATGATTGTTTGTTTACTGTTTTGATTTTCTGCGACATCCACATGTTTTTCGCAGCCAGACGTGGAAGGAGATGAAGTCGGTAGTTTGGAGGGTTGACGAATTGGTTGAGCTTATTTACACTCTGCTGTTAATCCTACTATGGAAAGTGGTATGAGTTGACCTCTCTACCATTGAGATATAGTTCAATAAAAATGCGCAGTAGATAGACTCGAACTAGATTGAAAGTTGATAATTTTAAATTAGTATGTGAGTACTTTAATATTCAATATAAATACCCTAATTATATTCTAAATGAATATGATCCTTATTTCTCAGGTTTAAAAGATACTAAGGGTTCTATCTCATTTAATTCATTCTCAGAATTACCAATATTAATTGAAAGAGAAAACATAAATTATCTCTTTTGATCATATTTATTTATTCATATTTATGATTACTTCCTCATATTTATTTCTTTGAGTATTCAAACGGTAGTCATACGAAAGGGAAAGTGCGGTTTTGGAACCAAATTTCATTATTGGGGCAAATTGAATGTTTTGGGGACAATGGAGGATGGTGAAGTCAGGTCTGTGGGGATAAAATGAAAAGATTTTTGGTGTGAGCGAGAAATTGGGAGAGTTTCAAGAAAATTGCATAGATTGGGAAAAGAGGGAAATTAGTGATTAAATAGTGGAAAGTAGAGAGCAATTAGTGGAAAACGGAGACTAGATAGTGGAAATCTGTAATAAGTGAAAAGTAGTGAAAATAAATGGTGAAAAATGATTGCAATCAATTTTCCATTTGTTAAATATAAACATAATTGCAAGCAACACATGAAAATTATAACATATTGAGAATATACTTGAGCAAATATTTTGAAGTTATTTGACCTATATTACAGTTACATGTACACCAAAGATATGTAAAAATACGATATGGTTTTTGAAGTTAGAAGTTTTGAAATTGGAATTTTGCAACCGTCCAAAACAAAGAATCCATTTTGAGCAAATCCATAAGACCAGGGATCGAATTCTTTGTGCTAGGAAATCATTCCAGAAATCATGGTAGGTGACTAAGTATAGGAGCCCGCCAAGGACGATAGCCACTGGGTAAACTGCCACACCTCGATGTCTGTGGTGCTCTCAAATGAACCGAATTCCCATATTACAAAGTGAGAATCAGAAAATGTCTATGCAAGCGTCTATTCAAACTTCGATGCAAACCTCTATGTGATCAACTCTATACTCAACCTGTTCGCTCGTAAGTTTGTCTCTTCGTTGTCTTCATTGTCAATGTCAAACTCACTGTAATCAAAATCCATCACTTCGTCTTGCAACGAGGCAAACAGGGACTCCACCAACAGGGCCAACATAAATCGATCCACAAATCCTTTCATCAACATGTCGCCGGTACTGTTGGCTTCGAAAATCACCAAGTAGTTCAAGTGCAACTTTTCAAACTGTTCAAGTATAACAATGGCCGGGGTCAATTCATTAGCAACAATAGTAGGTTTTTCCACTGCCAATTCAAATGGCATATAATGCATCTGGGCTTGGAGGTTTCTTTCATAGTGCAACTGCATGGAAAGCGCTGATTTGGGCATCCCCTGGGCTTGAATGGAGACAATGGCGTCGCTATCATCGACAGATGCAAGGCGAGCTAGGAGGGTGCTCTTGGCCACATATCCAAGGTACACGGGGTTGGAGTAGTTGATAATCAAGGGGTATCCCTCGTGGGTGTCGTCGTTGACAAAGCGCATGAGATCTGGCACTGAATTGGGGGAGACCTCGGGAATGAGACAAAGACACTTGACACGGGGTATAGGTACCATGAACGCCAGCACCGACACGTTGGGCAACTTGGCTTTTACGGTGGTGGTCAAGGTGGAGAAGGTCACTAACCCCGAGCCCTTGCCGTCATTGACGACGCCCAGGTGGCGTTGGTTGTTGAAGTTATTGTGCAACCAGGTGTCGTACACGTTGGCGGTGCAGAGCCAGTCATTGACAAACTTCAGGGTCATGACGGCACACATAATGGGCAACACGTAGGTGACAGCACCCGTCAACTCAAACATAATCACCACCACACACATAGTCAACTTGGTGATACCGGTCATGTAAGCGGCGGCGCCAATGACGGCGTAGGACGACGGCGATACCAAACATGATTTTTCTGTGCAAGTTGCCAATGAGTCCCACTGAAACCTCGACTGCAACCCCTGGGACAAGATCCCCAACAACCGGCCAGTGGTGGCTCCCAACACCAACGACGGCATCAACACCCCGCCAGGCAAGTCGAGGCCAAAAGTGTAAACGGCAAGTGCGAACCCCTGCACTAACATGTACGCGAGCTGGGCGACCATGGCGCTGTTGGAGGGTCCGCACATGAAGGCGGTGGCATTTGTGGTGGCGGTTTCGACGGCAGTCTTGTCGACGGGACAAGCGGTGAACAACACCTGCAAATATCCGTTCAAAGGAAGGCGGGCCAAAGGCACGACGAAGCTTGCCACCGATGTCACCGCTACCACGGCAGCGATCTCGAGGTACGAGCCCCATCGGGGCGCCAATCCTGTCGCCCGCGTCAAGGCGGCATGGACACGGGCCCGCACCTGGGGTCTGGACACCTTAGTGTTGACGGCGACAAACGCCGCCCCGTACAATCCCCCGAGCGCCCCCAACACCACAAACGGCCCTACTTCCATGAACAACCAACTAAAGTTACCAAAGGTCACCGAGAACAAGTCCGGGCCGGTGACGGAGCCCCCATCGGCCACCACTCGCAACCCCGTTAGCACAACCACCGCGGCGGTGGCGGCGACAAACGACGTCCACATGATGGAAGTCGGGAAGAAGAAGGACGGCATCGACTCCAACACAAACAACACTCCGCCAATGGGAGCGTTGAACGCTACCAGGATCCCGGTGGCACATGCCGCCAGAAGCACTTCGCGGCGGCCGGCCTCGTTGGCCCCACGCCGGTGCATTGCCCGGTACCCCACGTTGAACACCGCGGCCGCTACGTGCACCAACGGGCCCTCTTTGCCCAACCAGAGCCCCGAGCTCACCGCCAACACCAATCCAGCCACCTTGTAGGCCAACGTTGGCAACCCCAAGTAGCCGTCGACGTCCCAATTGAGCCCCAGGATGATGAGCTTGATCTCGGGGATGCCCAGGTGGCGAATGCGGGGCTCGCGCTCCACGGCGATGTAGGCGGCGGCCATGGCGAGGGCGGTGGCACCGACAACGTACACCGGCAAGTTGATGGAGGCCACCGCGACGGTCAGTGTTGTTCCCGCTACCACCTGCGACCACGGCCGCCACGCGTCGACGGCACAGGTGGCGTATGGACTGAGCACCGACCACGGGTCGGACCCGGAGCACACTCCCTTCTTGGCATCATTGAGCCACGCCGCAGCCACGTCGATTCCGGCGGCAGCGTACCCCACGACCACCGCCAGCCCCACCACTGTGAGCCACTTTTTCGTCGCGGAACGGGTGTCGCGGGCCACGGCGTGGGTCTCGTGGGCCCAGTCGATAAAGGTGTTAGTGTGGTAGCGTTTGGGCTCCGGCACGCCCCGGGTTGTTGCCGGCGGCGCGTGCGTGTAGCGGAGCCGCGGCACGTCGTCGTCATCGGCGAATTCGAGGGTCGACGGCACCGAAAACGGGTTCATTTGGTTGCCAGAAGGAAGAAGGTGTTGCAAGTAAGTGTTGAAAACATCGGCAGTTTATCACGTGTGGAGCATCACGTGCCAATATGGAGCCAAGCTGCAAACACTAACATGCAATTGGTAACCTGCAGATGCCCCCAACCTGCAATCCCAACATCACCACTTTTGCTCCTCCATCACCCACGCCGACCCTCGAGGCTCCCGAACCGTGACCGAGGCCATTGGTTGCAGCAAACAGTCGTCCGCGCCTTCGTACCGCCATACATCCCGTGCACAGCGCCATGTCGTTTCTCAACACATCCGCCACCACCACCACCACCAACCCCTCCAGCGCCTCCACCGGCCAGGAGTTGGTCAACGACATCACCATCAACAACCCCCCCGAGGACTCTGTGCAGGACTTGTCGTTTTCGCCCGCACAGGACCTCCTTGCCGTGGCGAGCTGGGACAAAAAAGTGCGCATATACGAGATCGACCCCGCCCTGGGGTCCAACCAGGGCCGGGCCCTCTACGAACACGACGCCCCCGTGTTGTCGGCGCGATGGTCGACCGACGGCTCCAAAGTGGTGAGCGGCGGTGGCGACAACAAGGTCAAGTTGTTTGACCTCCAGAGCCAGCAGAACCAACAGATCGGCGTGCACGACGCCCCCGTGCGCGCGGTGCGGTTTGTAGAGTGCGGCCCCACCAACACCCCCGTGGTGGTGTCCGGGTCGTGGGACAAGACGTTGAAGTACTGGGACACCCGTAGTCCCCAGCCCGTGTCGACAGTGGCGGTGCCGGAGCGGGTGTACGCCATGGACGCGTCGCAAAAGTTGTTGGTGGTGGGATGTGCCGACCGCCACATCCTGGTGGTGGACTTGAACAACCCGCAGGCCATCTTCAAGAGCTACCAGTCGCCGTTGAAGTGGCAGACGCGCACCATCTGCTGCTACCCGCAGGGCAACGGTTTTGCCGTGGGGTCCATCGAGGGCAGATGCGCCATCCAGTACATCACCGACAGTGAGCAGAAGAAGTTTGGCTTCTCCTTCAAGTGCCACCGCAAGGGTGCCACCACCTCCGCCGTGCGCACGGCCGCCCCCGAGCTGCAGGTGTGGCCCGTCAACTCCATTGTGTTCCATCCCGTGTACGGGACCTTCTCCACCGCCGGCTCCGACGGCACCTTTTGCTACTGGGACAAGGATGCCAAGCAGCGGTTGAAGTCGTTCCCCACCTTGCCGGGGGCGGTGTCCGCCACCGCCTTCAACCGTAACGGTACCATCTTTGCCTACGCCGTCAGCTACGACTGGTCGTTGGGGTTCACAGGCAACAAGCCCGACTACCCCACCATGATCAAACTCCATCCCGTCAAGGATGAGGAGATTAAGCAGAAGAAGAAGACGTAGGTAGAAATGCACGCCGCAGCGCGACGAGAGAAGATGGGGGTGACAGAGGAGGTGAGGAGTGGTGACACATGGAGCATGAGATGTGTTTTCGTGCCGCCTGTGACCACACAGTTGGTGGCACGGGATAAACGTCTCCCTATAGACATTACATAGCACATTTGACATTATTATACGTTTTACGTTGCCTTTGGTTCGGTCAGATTATGCGTTGTCCAGAAGAGAGTTGGTTGGTGGAAACAGACAACTGGCTGTTCGTGATGTAGATCATTGAGATGTGTTTGGCAAGAAGAAGACAGAGTCTGACAGTTTACAAATGTCTGCAAAAAACATGTAGAACCGACGAATAGAACAGACAAAACAGATAGCAGACAAAACAGATAGCAAACAAATCACAAATGTCATACAAAATTTACAGATGTCAGGCAAAACAACAGAGAGACACCAAAATTAGACAGACACCAAAACCGGACAGACACCAAAATCGGACAGACACCAAAATCGGACAGACACCAAAATCGGACAGACACCAAAATCGGACAGACACCGTCAGGCAAACAATGGAAAATAACACCAACAAAAGTCAGACAACCAAAATCAGGCTCCAAACCAGACCCGTCCAGGCCTGTCCCGACCCCCACACCAGAAATTCCCCCAAACAGCAAGCCCCGTAGCTCCGAAATCATCCTCCGCCATCGACATCCCGAACCCCACAAACACCACCACCAACCCTCCACACCATCGCCAAGCCCAGACTCCTGACACCTGACACCGGGCGTGTCCTGCCCAAACTGCCATAATTTCTTTTTCCACCCTCGAAATTTTCAACCAACGCTTTTGCCGGAAATTTGGACAAAAAATACCCTCACTCTCCATCCACTTGCTACCCTTGCTTGCAGGCTCCACACAACCCCACCAGCACCCGTTCCTTTCTGGGCGATACATTCCGCACCCCTGTATTATTAGCTTGTTTTGTGTGCCGCATTTGTGTCTGGCCCCTGTGTCTGTTGTGTGTGCTTTAGTGTGACGGTGCCTGAGAAATTGTCTGTTTTGTCTGTCTGTTTTGTCTGTTTGTCTGTTGTTTGTCCCTGTGTCGGTGTCTGAACCCATGTTGTACCCCAAAAGAACAACCACCACCGAGGCATTTGCCTGCCAGTTGGAGGTGATTGAAAAGACCCACATCGAGGTCCAGAACCACCCTGCCTCGTTGATGTACCCGGCGTCCAGGCCCTCGTCCAAGAGACGCTTCACCTACCACCCAGTGGCTCCTGCACCTAAGATGGGGTACTACCAGCCCCAGGTGACCCAGGCCCTCGCCCCCACCGCCGTGCCTGCGGCCGACTACTACGCCAAGGTGCCTGCCGGCGCCATCCCCAACGTGTTTGCGCCCTCGCCCGCACCCGTGGCCCCGGCCGCCGGCGGTGCGTGCGTCGACGGCAGAAATGGCAGCACCGGCAGCGTGTCGAGCTCCAGCAGCTCCATCATGGAGCCGATCTCGTTGACACCTACCAACGTGACCATCCCCAAGGCCGGCGCCGGCGACGGGGCGGGCGCCACATTTTCTAGTTCGTTCATGTTTGACCCTTTCAAGCCAGTTGATTTGGCGGGGGGGGCATCCACCAATATCTGGGGCACGCGCACCGGGGGCTCCCGGTTCGATGCCACTGTGTGGGGCTGAGTCCCGTTGTTTAGGTTTGTTTTGTCCTCGTTGGTCGTGTTGGTTGTTTCAAAGTGTCTGGTTTAAGGTTAAAAAATGGGTGGAGCCGTCGTACGCTTAATGTTGTTTTATGTTTATTTATTGCTGGTTTGCAAAAAGATCACCCTTGTGTTATTATCGCGTGGTATATGTTTTAGGTTCTGTGGTGAATGTGCCATAAAAGCTTTAGTTCCGGTTTCTATGTTATACAAGTATAAATGGACGCTTGCGTAGTGGTTTTAGTGGGTGGCTCCCAAAAAGATGGTGGCGGTGAGACAAACAATCATCACCAACAACCCCCATATCGCCAAGGCCAAGCCGCCGTACTTGCAGAAGCTCTCCAACCCGTCGAGGGTGGTGGCGTCGCCAAGGGGCTTGATCAAGAGGTAGCCAAACAACCCGGGCAAGATGAACGAGATCGACGTCGACCCCGTCGACCCCACAAACGCGAGCACGTGCTCGAGCGACGTCACCGTCACCGCCACCAAGTAGGAGGCAATGACAATCACGGTGGTGATGATGTAGAACCGCCTGGACGTCAAGGGGACAATGATGGGGTCGTGTCCGTCGGTGTCCTGGGCCCCCTCCATGGGGGTGGTGGAGATGAAGGACTCGTCGTGGCCCGATTCGCTGGTGGCCGACGCCAACGACTCCATGTCGGAGGTGAGGGCGGTGTACCCCTGGCGCGGGGCCCCCTGGCGCAACTTGGACCCCTGGACCCCCGTGGTGACAAAGTGGATGACATGGTTGATGGACCCCCGGCACGGGTGGCACTGCAACGGGAACGACAAGCTCACCATGATGACGATGCACAAGCGGCCAATCAAGGACGACACCGAGTCGCGCGGGTACATGGTGATGATGTTGCCGTTGACGGTGGAGCCGTAGGTCAAGTAGCCGAGGATGCCCACAATCAAGTACGACACGCAGGCGGTGGTGATGGCGTTGCGGATGATCAAGTTGGACTGGCGGGTTTGCGACCCGTCCTCGTCGCTGGGCTGCAACTCGTTGATGATGGCAAACATGTTCTGGTGGCAGGTGTAGGCAAAGACAAAGATGGGGAACGAGCTCAAGGTGCTCTTGGCTGACACCGGGCCCACATAGTCAACGTGGCGGCCGTCGGGGACCCCGCCGCCGACAAAGTAGTGGGCCACCACCAAGCAGATGAGGTACACCACCGAGAACAACGCCACGATCGAGGTGTACTTCAACGAGTCGAGCTTCTTGAGGTACGACAACGGCACCACCAACACCACCATGAACACGGTGATCCAAAAGTTGCGCGCCATCAACAACGACGCCTCCGACACCTCCAAGCTCTCCATGATCTTGGGCATCAAGTCGCCAATCACCACGAGGTAGCTGACGCCGACGCCAAAGCACTTGATCAGAATGGCCGAGTCAAACACAACCGACAAGTGGGGGTACGTCAACTGGGCCAAGCTGAAGTACGACACCGCCCCGCGCTGCTCGGTGTACTTGGCCACCTTGTTCTGGAGGTAGAGCCCAAACGATGACGTCAACGACGACCACACGATCAACACACACCCAAACACGAGTCCGTTGGACTTGAGGCCGTAGGGCATGGCGAGGATCCCCGCACCAATGATGGTGTTCAAGAGGTTGATGGTACCCGATTTGACGGTGGCTCTGCCCATGGTGGCACGTGCAAAGAACGAGAGGAGAGACGGAGCAGGACAACCAGGGCTCGCCTCGTGTGCATCTGGTAGTGGTGCTGGCGTGACTGGATTGGCGGTGCGTTTTCGCTGATATGTGAGCTGTCACGTGCTGCGCGGCACATGCACGCGAGGGGAATGGTTTTGTGGTATTTGGTGTGGTTGTGCAGGATGGGGGGGAGACAGGGGGGTTGGGGAGAAGACAGCGAGGTTGGGGAGATAGCGGGGTGGCAAAGGGGGGGGTAGTAAAGCGGAGGTTAGAGTAGGTGGCTGTTCCATACAAACAGTGTGTCTAACTATATGGGTTATATGGATTATACACCTCATATAGAACCATATGCAGTAGCGTCCTTTTTTGTTTGTTTTTGCACCCATTTTGAAAATGTTGCTAAAACATTACTGTAGTGAGTCGATGCATAACACATAATTGTGATCCAATGCTTTCCCATTGAGGTCTCTGAGACTAAAAGAAACCACCCCCAACCACTTAAAACTCCAACTCAATTTTTATCCAAAGAACACAAAAAGAACACAAAAAGAACACAAAAAGAACACAAAAAGAACACGGCGCTACCAAACGCAAATACTATGCACAAGTATATCCTGCTTGGAAACTCCTAGGCCAGTACTTGGTGAAGTCCAATTCAAGGTAGTTTTGACTCAAAGCAGTATACATAACTAATTCTTAAACCACACCTGTACCGCACCGAACCATTGCACAATCAATTCGATATTTATTGTAATTCAACACTGGATACAAAAACAATTAAATCAACCACTTCAAGGCCAAACATTGGGAGTGCGACAGGCCTCTCCACAACAACCCAGTGGTTTTGTCATCATCTTACATGTAAACTATAAATACCCATTCATTCCAAGTCAGGGCGACGCTTAAAACACCAACCATCCCAAAAGGAAAGAAATCAAAATCAACACTAAGGCCACTGGCAATGATATGCCATTGACAGGCTCAGATTCAGACTCGGTAGCAACTTGGCTTCTGTTGCGGGAAACAGCATCCTTTTCGGTTCTCTCCAACTTTGCCGACAAGGTGTTAACCTGTTGAGCCAAGGCGGTCAATTCGCGTTGCAACTCAGGAGAAGGCTGCGATGGAGCCTGTGGTTGAGCAAACGATTGGTTGTAGGAAGGTTGGGACTGGGCCACAGGCGGTTGTTGTTGGAAGGACTGGCTCTGGGGTTGCGATTGGTGTTGTTGGAAACCACTGGCACCGGCATTGTTGCCACCAAAGCTGGCATCTGCACCTTGGCCGGCACCAAACGAACCATTGACATTCTTGGCAGAAGAGTCCAAGGGTCTGTCGTTCAATTGGCTGGAGTTAAAGTCGGGAACACCAGAAGTGTTGCCAGCAAAGGAGGCATCACCATTCTGGGTGTTGTTGAAGCTGGAGTAGCCTGCACCCACACCTGCAGCAGCAGCAGCAACACCTGCGGCGGCTGCGCCAGCGTCGGGCTTGTCGGGGCCAATGGTGTAGTTGACTCTCAACTTTTTCGACACCAACTGGGACTTGTACCTGGACTCCAACTGGCTCCAAGACTCGCCGACACGGGAAGCATCCTGCAACTCGGGGGCAGGAACCGACACCAACAAAAACTTATCCTTACACTTGTAGTCGGCAGGCAAAGGCTGCGAGAACCCCTGCAAGATGATGGCAATCTGCAACGACTGGCCGGGGTTGACAATGCTGGCATTGGGGCGCACGCAATACAACTTTGGAGCGGTGGTTTTCACCTTGAACGCCAACGGGGTGTTGGTGGGGTTGGAAAGAGTCAAATACTCGGTGGTTTGCTTGGTAAAAGAGCCTAAATGGAGTTAGTAAACGGCACAGGCAGTAAATTGGGGCACTAATGCCAGGCAATGACGGCATTCTGTGGGGTGACGCACGAGTCCCCAGCCAGGCACGACAACGGGCCACGACAATGGCCACCCTGCCACGCAACAGGCAGGCAAATCATGGCCCCGCAGACAACCAGGGGCACGTAGCCACGAATGACGTAGCCAATTGGGCCCACGTCCCCTGGGGATGTCCCCGGGCCGGGTCACTGGCACGGGAGCCAGCCAAACATGATGACATACCGGTGAATTCTAAACTTCCTGGTGAGATATCCATGGTGGGCAACAAAGAGGTGGAGGTCACGGGACTGGCAGGAGACGACTAGAGGGTGACAATCAAGGATGGGCAACCCGGGCTGGCGATGGAGGAAAATGGCGGTGTTGTCCTGAAAAATTCGTCGATTCGAACGGGATCAGACAAAAGTGGTTGGCAAGGGGCCCTGGCGGCAGCTACAGCACGATACGTTAAGCACGGGATATCGACAACACAAGGGTTGGAGGATGTCTATGAGCTCAGGGGTGAAGAAGAAGAGGAGCAAACAAATGAAAACGGTGGATTGGCAATTATTTAAATTTGTAATAGGAGAAACACGAATTACTCAATCGGGGAATTGGCAGTTTCATCACGTCCACATGAAGATACAAGCGATATTCCACAACAATGTCGCGATGTCGCGGCCCATGGTTGGTGGGACGGGCCCGGCAGGGGGCACGGGGGCCCAACCGTCGCGGGCGGTGATTGTGGTGGTTGTGACGGTTGCAGCGCGGGCCCGGCGGTGGGTGACATTGCCGTTGCTGTTGGTGGTGGGTGCCGTGGGATGGCAATGGCGTGCGACATTGCGCGACACCCATGCTCGCCCATGCCCCTCTCGCCCATGAAAAAAGGCGCCAATTGCACATGACAGAAAGCACACGAGTCGCAATTTCCTAATTAGGAAATGCCCCACCACCTGCCTGCCCCAACAGCCACCATTTGCAAGCAGCCCTACCGTGGGGGCCATTGGTACACGCACACCCACACGTCTGGCTGCCGCCGCGACAGCTGTCACCGCTGTCACTTTGAGCTCGGTTATCGCCACACAGTGTCGCGCTACACTCCCCACTTGGGGGCCGGAAAAAACCTTGCTTGTCCTTGTGACAGTGGCCTGTGTATTATGCTGTACCCCACGCTCGTTAGTAGTCGTCGCCCCGGGTCACCACCTCCTTCTTGTGGGGGTGCAACAAGATGGTGTGCTCAAACTGGGCCGTAAAACTGCCCCTTTTGTCGACGATGGGCGGGTACTCCTCCACGATGCCCGACCGCACCAACTGCTGCAACGCAAACAAGTACTTTTCCTCTCCTGTTCTCTCCAAGTACCGCCGGCACCAGGGCAAGGTGCCAAAGTTCTGCTTGATGCGCGCCAACAACGCCCGCGCCTTTTCGGTGGGCGCCTTCAAGTGCTCCACCCCCGCGTTCATGGCGTAGTGCGAACACTCCCCTTCGGGAAGCACAAACCCATTCCCGGTGGACCCAAACGTCTCGATCGCAAACGTCTCCCCTTCCTCCATCTTGGTCATGTCTCCGTTGGGGACTATGGGGACCGTCTTGCCCGAGTGGATGATGAAGTCTCCGATGTTGTGGCCGTTCAAGTTGCGGATGCACTTGACGGGGTACGTTTTTCCGTTGTACTCCACCTCGTACGACTCCATCACCTCTTGCACAGCCGCGCCAATGTCGTTGAGCCTCACGTCGATCCCGCTCTCCTTGATCCCGGTGTTGGTGGCCTCCTTGACTGCCTGCATAAGCGGCTCGTACCGCCCGTCCTCGTTGAAGGTCATGGTGAAGGCGGAATCGCATATTCTTCCATTCACATGCACCCCTATATCCACCTTCATGATGTCATCCTTGCCTAGCGTAAGCTTATCGCCCGTATTGGGGGTGTAATGTGCCGCAACGTGGTTCAACGATAACCCCGTGGGGAACCCGACCCCCGCTTTCAACGTGTGCTCGTGGCCGGCGTATGTTCTCACCGAGTCTTCAATCAAGTTGGCGATTTCCGTCATCGACATCCCGGGACGGATGGTGGACTGCGCCTTGTGGCGCACTCGTCTGTGGATCTCTGCCCCCTTCCTAAAGTCCTCCCACTTGTTATTCTGCTGCCTATCCAAATATCTCAATTCCTCCGACGTGGTGCGGTGCGAATTCACGTCCAAGGGGTACTCCTGCCATTCTCCTTCGGGAAACACCCCGTCGGGGTACGATGTATCCAACGACACGAGCTTCTTCTTCTTTTTCTTGTTCTTTTTCTTCTTCTTCTTGTCTCCAGACTCCCCGTTCACCTCCTCTTCGTCTTCTTTGTCATCATTTCCATTGTTTTCTGGATTTATGGTTGTTTCGGGTGTGATGTCAAGCGCATTGACCTTGGTCTCGACCTCCTTTACAGGATCAGAAGGAGCGGACATCGCGGATAATCTCTAGCACTGCGGATATTGACAAAGCCTTCGAAATTTCGGAACCTTTTTGATGATGGCATTGGACCGCACACGACTAAGTCACCAACCCATCCAGACCTGCCATCACCAATGCTTACATGATGGTAGGAGGTCGGGACTAGTCAGCAGACGTGTGTGTAACGTTGAGGCATCCTGCAGGCCGCCTTCCATGTTCAGTTGTTACTGAAAATTGCCACTAAAATTTGCTATTGAAAGTGTTATGTGACCAACTGTGAGTGAGGGCAATTCTGTGCCAACTTTACTCGTACCTTTTAGCTTGCTAGCAACCAAGTGTCTAATTGTCTAGATACGAGCCAGCAGCAAACTAGGTCTATCTATTGACACCAGTACCCCACACAGAAATTACATAAGGCACAGGCTCCTAATATACGACATCTGCTAACATCTAGGAGACAGAAAAGACTGCGTTGCAAACATCGCAAGGTTACATAAAATGTAGATTTGCAACACATTACGCAAAAAACTGCAATACCACCGAAAGTGGTCCAGCTTTTAGACTTTGATTTTCCCAGTCCATCACTTTTCCACGCCCCGGCGGTTGCCAGTGGATTGCATAAGTGGTAGCGGCAATTTGTAGTGCTGCAACTTCAATTACGCTGGGAGAAATTTCCGTTCTCATAAACCAAGAATGAGCATTGTTATTCTTTGTGCAACAACCAACTTTCTGGGGTCCAAACGCTAACCATGACACTGGACATTCCATGGTTCACCTTGGTGTTTGCAACGATGTTGATATTTGCTAAAACAACGTCAATTCAAAAGAAACGCTTTCATGCATGGAACTCATCGGAACAATATTCATTTATGACATATAGGGTCCCATCAGGTTGCATTTCCATTTATTGAATAACTGTTGATACCAAAAATTTACGTCTTAAAACTAAAATACACGATACAAAAGTCACCCCTCAATAAGATGTAACAAATATTAAAGTTTACCCGCGACATTATCTAAGCTAGTAATTAGCAACACCGATGGGATAGAGCCGCAGTTCCGGAAAAAGTCTGATCGTATGATTGGCTAGGCTTGTGGTTTGAATACTCATCAAGACTCTATTTCAAATTACGAATAACGGAACTTCACGTTCAAACGGAAGAGACTTGTTCTAACTGACTAAAATTGGGGGCCCTGGTACACCATGTTGTTCCGCCTGTTGCCTCCAAAATTCAACAAAAACTGTCAAAGAGAGTGACTGCACACTGACAAATGCATACTGACAAACAGCTGCCACTGGAAAATTGTTCTCCCTGATTAAAAATCGGTGACATTTCTTCCTTGCATGACTGTTGGCTGTTTGAATAGCGAGTTCAAGGGACGTTGCATTGCCACCATGTAGTCAGCTTCTATTCTCCGAGTCGAGAATCGTTCACTAATGCTAACCATTAAACCTGTGGTTAGTCGGTGAACAATAGACGGGTGGACAAATGTTTTACCCATATGTACTACAGGCTATGTAAACCTTTTTATGATTTAAGTACATCATTCCCCTCTTCTAAACGTGCATTAATATCCAGCTCGACGGGTAGGATACCCTTTCTGTATCAACACCGTGAAGCCTGCTGTAACCACACAAACACCGCCCTATCTGACTGAACAAAAATAACCATCAATTCAGATTCCGGGGTAATACTCCGTCATGCTGTGGATGCTGGTTGTACAAAACCACAGCCATCGCAACCCATCAGTATGTCTAACCTGTTTAGGCTATGTTGCTCTTCATCCATCTGACTAGGAATATTCCCTCAATGTACTTTCTTTATCATTGCTGTAGCTTTTTGCAAAAACTGTTATCAGTAAGGAACAACTACAATTAAGGTTGGACAATAATCCTGGTTTAAACAAAGTAAAAAATACAAAATACGATATCCAGGCCTCAGCCAATCATTACACAAAAAACGAAGGGGTTGAAGAAGCTAGAAGCGATGGAAGTGGTGGGGCAAACACCTGACCCCATAACCCCTTCATGACGGTCTGCTATAATACAGGTTGAATGGGGCCCTTTGCCAGCTAAATATACAAGAAAGTATTTTTTGTCATTATTTTTTCCGGATTTGCCTAAACGAAAAGTAAAATATCTATAAACAATAGCGGATTCATTTCCAAAATAGTTCGAGTTTGTTCTGGATGACAGCCTATCCTATCATTTGTGTGGAGAAAAGTGCAAGTGAAACCTTTCAAAGTATAGGATGCTGTTCCTAAACAAGTAAGTTCCCCAGATTTGATGCAACTTCGCACCTTGCCCAGAAGCTAAAATCTCACGATTCCCGCGTTTATTTTAGCGGTTCCTAACCATGCTCATAGATTTTTCTATCCTTTTTTTATTTTCCCATTGTTACTTTTGATATTGTCTTTTCTTGGCTGTGGAACTAAGGAAATTTTTTGACCACTCACTCTCAACAATTCAAAAAAATATTATATACATTCTTCTTATAGAAATACGATTGCATCTATTTTCAGCTAAAATTATTTTTTTTGGTGTGGGAGTGTTCAGCCTTGAGTGGAGTGCAGCGCAATCGGCCCATTGTATTTAACCGTTTCACCAGGCGGGGTCAATGCTAAATGTTGCCAAAACTGCATGAAATATGTTGAGCGGAAGCCAAGTAATTTTTGTGAACGACTAGTGGATAAATATTGCTCTTCATGCATGTTTACTCCGCATTTGATTTCGGTCTAGCTTCATAACCTTTTACATAACCATGTCACATACTTTAAGGTTTTTCTTTTGTGTATAATCAAAAGCGAGATGGGTTAAATTGAGAAAAGCTTCTATTGTTTCATTACATATTGGATCTGTCCGCGTTGAGCTTCCTTTGTCATTCATCACAACCGGAGTATCAATATCACTTTTTATAAATAGGTTTCACCAGTCTCAAAGATTCAAGGTTCTCATGTTAGACATCAATAGAAACTACTACCCAACATGTCTAGCTTAGAGGAAAAAAAACCATCTACTCCAGATGACACTCCTGATGATTCGGGATCTTCAGTTCTTAATGCTGAAGACCAGAAGAAAATATTGAACGACAGTGAGATTGATAGTTATCTATATTTTGACAAACCATGGTACAAGTACCATCACTTCCGTGCATTGCACCTTTTCGTCTTCTTGATCACCTTAACTTCCACCAATAACGGTTATGATGGTAGTATGTTGAACGGGTTGCAGGTGTTAGATAACTGGAGGGAAAAGATGGGTCGCCCTACGGGTGCAAAATTGGGAGCTTTGTCCAACGGTACTCTTTTTGGTAATCTTATTTCGGTTGCAATCGCTTCTTATGTGTCTGATAAGTTTGGAAGAAAACCTACAATTATGGCTGGTCAATTAATAACCATTATTGGTGCAGTGTTGCAGGGGGCTTCAACCGATTATGCCTTCTTCCTCGTTTCGAGAATTATTCTTGGTTTCGGTGCTGGTATCGCTACAGTTTCTTCTCCTCCACTTATTTCCGAAATTGCATATCCAAAGTACAGAGATACCTGTACATCTTTGTACAACACTTGTTGGTACTTGGGTGCAGTTATTGCTGCATGGGTTACATATGGAACCCACTTTCTCGTCACATCCCCTTCTTGGAGAATTCCTTCCTATTTACAAGGTGCTATTCCATTAATTCAAATAGTATTGTTCTTCTGGGTGCCTGAATCTCCAAGATTTTTGATTTCCAAGGGCAAGATTGATCAAGCTGAAGCTGTTTTAAGAAAGTATCATGTTGGCGATGAACATACTGAAGAAGCAAACAGATTAATTGAATTTGAAGTTAAGGAAATTAGGGCTGCTATTGAATTGGAACAACTTTACTCCAAATCAAAGTACACAGATTTCTTAACTCTTCCAACCTACCGTAAAAGAGCTTTCTTGATTCTTTTCACTGCAGCAATTATGCAATTGTCTGGTAACGGTTTAGTGTCATACTATTTGAACAAGGTTTTGGATTCCATTGGTATCACTTCTGCTAAAAAACAATTGGAAATCAACGGTTGCTTAATGATCTATAATATGGTTATCGCTATGGCAGCTGCTTCGGTTGTCAGGTTCTTCAAGAGAAAGACAGTGTTCTTAGTATGTATTGCAGGAATGTTGGTTTGTTATATTCTATGGACTGCCCTTTCGGCAAGATTTGCAATTGGAGGTTTCAAGGATACTGGTTTGGCTAATGGTGTCTTGGCATTCATTTTCCTTTTCTACTTGGCATACGATTTTGGTGCAAATGGTTTACCTTTCTTGTACATCACAGAAATCTTGCCTTATTCCCACAGAGCTAAGGGTCTTAACGTTTTCAATTTGACTCAGAATCTTTATTTGGTTTACAACGGTTTTGTTAACCCTGTTGCTATGGATGCGATTGAATGGAAATACTACATCGTTTATTGTTGCATTCTTGCTGTTGAATTTGTGGTTGTTTATTTATTTTATGTGGAAACTTCAGGTTACACTTTGGAAGAAGTGGGAATTGCATTTGGTGATGATCCAAGAACAATGTTGGACCACCTTTCCGCTCCACCAAGCAAGGCTGAAGTTGCTCATGTTGAAGACGTTTGATTCCTGGAGGATACAGAATTTTATGATTTCAATTCTGTCAAATACATTTTTATAAACTTATTGAGTTCAGTTCTTATAGTATTGGTTAGTCTAATCTAAAAAAAGTAATTATTATCAGTATCTAGATCCAATAATCTGTCTTCATCTAATCCAACATATGCGGAATATAGCCTAAAATCTTGAGCACTATGGAAACTGTTGTCCATTGGATTCCGATATCCATCTATTCTCTCATTAGATTTTTCCAAAATAACACTTGTGTAATATCTATAAATTTCAGTATCATCAATGCTGGTCTTAATTCGCGTTGGGTTAATTACCATATCGCCTGAGGGTACTTTTTGATAGGGGATATTGGCTAAATTCCACTGTGATTCATAAAGATTCTCATCTTCCAGATTTATTTCCACAAAATTTTCTAAATGATTATTATAGTTTTCCCTTTCATTGCAAGCTCCAGAATTCACAGTATTGATATCAATCACATTATGTCCATCATTGGTATCCGAAACCGGGTATCCCAATTTCCCAATTTTTTTAGTAATAAAATTCTTAATTTTCTTTGGATGTGCCAAATATTGAGTGTTTGGGTAGGATGAGGTATTATCAGCATAGTAATGATAGTGATGTTTATTAATATCTTTGCTGTCTTCATCATTCGCTAAACACCCATCCAAGTACTTCATATCCATTTCGCCCACTCGTGTATCCTCATGTCTTGTTTTTCGCGATTCAAAGGGACTATAGTCAAATACTTTATCATTCTCAAGATTGGATGGAAAATATCTGGCATTAGAATTCATGTTGAATTGAAACATATCACTTAAAGATTGATACTTTTTTGGTACATAACATTCGTTAAACCATTTATCATTAGAATCCGGGTATGGATCCAACTTCCAAAGAAGATCCCAAAACGGATTTTTATTCAATTTGCTCGGTTCCACCATCTCAAAACGGTCAGAGGATAAATACTTTGAATTAAACCATTGAATATAGCTAACCTTGACCCGCAAGTTATTAACTGTCATCTCATTATGCAAAGAAAAATCATTTTGAAGTTCCCATAATTTAGGTTTATCAGGAGAATACACATAATTTCCCAAAAACAAATTTATTGCCTCCTGCCGAATCAGATCCATAAAAGAATTGGAATATATTCGTTTAATACTGTTCAATATATCTCTAGTATGTGAGGACCATTGATTAATACGTCGGTAGGAATCCATGGTATTCACAAGGTTAGATCCTCCGTATTGAACAGCAATGGTATCTCCGTGATCATGAAATATTTCTGTCAAGATATTGATTAAATCGGAATCGTAATCAAGATTCTTTTCGGGAGATATTATTTTTAAGCTTCTTAATTGATGTGACAAAGCCTCTTTGCAGATGATAAATTGGGCAGCATTAGTTCTATCCAAACAATCGATACAATTTGTTCGGATGATTCCTTTTTGTAGTTTTGTTGACAGTATGTCTTCGCCATTATGGAAAAATCCAATTTTTGCAATGGAATCGGAAGCTATTCTTTGCAAAGGACCGATTACATCTAAATTCTTTTTTGAATGTTTAGACATGTCAAAGCTATAGTATATCAACTTGTGTTCTTCAGGCAAAAACTGATTAAGATATTTAATACAATTTTGAAAATGAATATTTAGTTTCAGTTCACGAGGTTGCTTCTCTTTAGTCTTAATCAAGTTCAATATAGTAATTGGCAGTCCGTATCTATAAAATAAGTCATTGAAATGTTGAGCTGAACTTTGGTAAAAAGGATCAGTCAAGTTAATTTCGATTGGAGGTTTTGGAAGTCGATTTAAATCTTGTGTCCAATATAATGGAATAGACCCTCGATGTTGAACAAAACTAGTGTACCTCGGATTGTTATAGAACCCACTTTTACTGTCATGAAACGAGGAAGTGAGCATGTCAGAAACAATCTGCTCGGTTTCAATTTCATTGGCAACGTTACCAGTGTCGTTGACCCCACGTTTTAGAAATCTAGCTCCCGCAAAATGATGGGATCTTCGGGCAATGATGGTAATGTAAAACTTTCTCCCGTAAATAGAAATATTCGCTTGATCTATGAAACCATGGATAATTGGCTGGAACCATTCATATACAGCGACTTCTGGAAAATCAAGGATTGGATTAAGCAAAAGATTATTCCAAACAAACCGCTCGTTATGGTCAAATGTATTGAAAATATCGTTAGAATTGTTCGAATACTGACTCCCAAATTTGAATTCAGTTGCCATTCGCTTGTTCCTCATAAAGTTTGTTTGCAAAGAATTGGTGATATCATAAGCATAACTAAAGTAGAAGGTTTTGCCTAAGTCCAAATACTTGAATATAGATAATAGTCTTTCTTCATCACTATATTTATCTGGTCGCCGATATTTGATATCTAACGGAATCAATTTTGTCTCATCAATATGGTAAATGAAATGTCCTCCAATGATGGCTACTTGAGAACATTGAGTGATGATACTCAAGTAATACCCTTTTGTGAATTTGATTAAACCTAACAAGCCATATCCGTGTGCAATCTTGTGGATTCCTCCTTCTGTAGATTCATCCAACCCACTGAGAAGTTCTACCATGTCTTTACGGGTGTAGAAATAACTTTTATCCTCGATAATGGTCAACTCTTGCTCGTTTTCAGGGTCTTTGCTTATTTCCATGATTCGGAATAGAGTCTCTTTAGCATTACTTCCAACTATGTACATGGTTGTTTGCGAATTGTACACCGTAAAGCGCTGCAATATAATTCTTTTATTGTTCAATTCAGTGTTATTTGCCTGATCTTCTTCGTCCTCTCCCCGTTGACTATCTTGTCGATCTCCACTGTCAACATTGGCCAAAGGCTGCCCATAGTCATCTTCGTTTGCACGAATGTTTTGTTGCAGTGACGATGGCAATGTCAGTTCAATCACATTTTGATCATGGCTGGCGTCCGATATGATTTGATCACTACCGACTGGTCCTTGTGATTGCTCCACAACAGACTCCTTGTCAGTATCAACCATAGTACCGTGCTCCATTGTCCCTTCTCTAAGATTCCGCACACCTGGGACTGATCCCTAGTAGTAAAAGATGTGCGGCTCGACAACTAATGTTAGGGAGAGATGGACTCGTAAACAAATACAATATTGATTAATGTATGCGCATGTATTAATTGATATTTTGTTCGTACTCAACTATACCAATTACTAGAATTTGCCCTCTAAATAGTCTACAACTCCCCTACAATTGGCATTTTCCACTTCAACCCAAACTTGTCGTAACTACATCTCTTGATAACAACTTGGCCCGTTTCGTCGGTGCCCTCATCCTCATTGAATTCTTTCCAATCCTTTTCGAAATCGCCAAATCGATTGATGAACTGGCGTCGTTGATATATGGTGCTGAATTTGAAATATCTCTTTTTAAACTTGTTATTGAAATAAAAGTCAGCATATTTCATCAACTTGCCATCATCATACAATTCCATATCTTCTGGCTCAAGACATTCTCCGCTAGAATCACTGGAGTAATCTTGCAAAAATGTCTTGTCGTATTTGTCAATGATTTTGTAAGGATCGCCTTCTCCATAGCCACTAGGTACACATTGAACACTGAGATCATCAGGACACCCTCCAAGCTGAGAAAAATTTAAAGCACGGTATAGATTTTTGAGCAAAATATTTATAAAGTACTTGTAATCAGTTTCCTTGACAGTATAGTACATTAGATCGTAATCGTTAAATAGTAATGATGGTTGCGAGATGTCAATAAAGTATATTCTAAACCCCGACTTTAGGTACAATCCAATTTCTTCCATGATTATTTGAACCTTAAATAGCTTGTTGTGACGCTGGCTTCCTTCTTCGAATGGAATTGAGGTAGGGGTTGCTTCCAAATGCGCAGGTGAGGTACTGGGAATGTCAAACTCACCAATTTTCAAGAAACAAAATTGGTCTTTAGGAAGGATGTCATTGATATTTGTGGGCGGGTAGAAAGTCTGTACCACCGACTTTTTATCCTCATTCAAATACCTGATTTCAAATTTTGTGGTGCCTAATCCACTTCCATGCTTGACTGCTAAACCAATGTTTAGATTATAGGTGCCTGGTGCTAACCAAAGGGTTTTAGTATATGATAATAGATATGTACGGTTGATCTCCACGAAATGATTATATACATAGTTGGAAGGCTCATCTATTTTGTAATCAGAATATTCTGCAAATAGACGCTTGTTTTTGAACACTGAATAAATATATTTCCACGAGTCTTTGACAAACATACAATTCAATGGGTTCGTATTTCCATCAATTTGATAGTTATCAATATCCTGTAAATCAAGCCTTGTAGCAATTGCCATCCTAGCTTGGTATCGGAAGGTATCCAAGCTCTTGATATAGGGTTTTAACCAGGGAAGAATCTTTATGATCAATCCCATCACATCTTCTCCGAATATAGACACCATTTTGTGGTAAAACAAATCATTGTATAACAAATAAAAATGTGAATTCACATACTTCAAAGAGGACGTAGGATCCATCAAAATCAATTTGATTTGGATCTCCAAAGGCAACTCAGACAACATCCTCTGGACTGGCTTTGAAACGGGGATAAAATTAAAACAAAGTAAACAAAATAAACAAAATTGAATTAATAGTATCGTCAACCAGAAGTGGAACGAAACTCATGAAAATCGTGAAATAAAAAGGACCCGGCAAACAAATCACCTAATCATCGATACTTGGAAGAAACACTGGTTTTCGAGGTATTCTGGGGAATAATAGAAAATGTCGTGTGGTTGTTATCAGCAGAAGAAAAATGTCGTCCTCCCCTTACCAACCCAAAGTACTGCTTTGGCTGTCATCACGCAATGAGTATGAGCCCCAATAGCTTTAGAGTTATTTGCGTTGCAAAATCAGGCAATTATGGAAGTTTGTTCCTGATTGATTATTTGGCAATATTCAAAATGGATATGTTGGTGAAGCAGATCGAACACTGTTGAATGATGTAAATGTCGCTTTCCCCTCGAAATAGCAATTCCGACCCTCGGATCATGTGCGTATTTTTCATGCAATACGACGTCATATCGTACTTTCACCACAGTAGCGTCCTCCGCATTTACCTAATCCGGAAAGACCCTTAATCTATTCTAACCAGGGGTTAGGAAGAAAGCTATCCGAAGAACATAGCCAAGGATGAGTGAGGATAACAAGAACAAAGAAAAATTACCAACTCTGGACTCGCCAAGTAGACCGAAATGGTCTATTCCATACTATTTTTATTTCGCTCTTCTACTATACTTTAATTTTCTTCCCTTGTTTACCTCGAGACCTCCATCTAAAGCAAGATGTCCCCAGTATGAGTACACAAGACCTACGTCGTTCTTCAGAGACAATTCGACTGTTTTTAAAATTGTTTACGATAAGGAATTCAGAGAACAATCGGCCAAAAAATTATCAGGTGCGGTGCAGATTCAAACAGATGTATTTGACGACAGTCCTCTTGTGGAGGACGACCCTCAGTATTGGGAGCGCAAATTCAAGCCATTCCACGAGTACTTGGAAGCAACATTTCCTACTATTTGGAACAAATTTGAGATTGAGACTGTCAATTCGTGGGGTTTGGTGATCACCTGGAAGGGTACCAATGAAACGTTGAAGCCGATACTTCTCGCTGCGCATCAAGACGTGGTGCCTATTCTGCCATCAACTTCGGACGAATGGACACATCCTCCTTATGCTGGTATTTACGATGGTGATCGCTTATGGGGTCGAGGGTCTGCTGATTGCAAAAATCTTCTTATTGGACTTTTGGAGGCAGCTGAAGAATTGGTGAATGTTGGGTTTCAGCCTCAGCGCACGGTGGTTTATGCTTTTGGGTTTGACGAGGAAATTGGCGGGCCTCGTGGTGCCAAGTTTATTTCCAAGCATCTAATCGAAAAATATGGCACTGATTCATTTTATGCCGCCATTGATGAGGGGGGCCAAAGTTTGGCCTACGAAAACGATGTTTTGATGGCATTACCAGGAACAGGCGAAAAAGGTTCAACAGACATTATCATTGGCTTAAATACCCCTGGAGGTCATTCATCCGTACCTCCTAAGCATACAAGCATTGGCATTGTATCGAAATTGGTTGATTTGTTGGAAGAAAATCCGTTCCCTTCCATTTTCACTCCCCAAAATCCCACTTATCATGAGTACCAGTGCATAGCCTTGAATTCACCAACTCTTGAAAAATCAGTGAGGCTTTCCATTTTGAACGCAAATAAGAGCAAACACGCTAATAAGAAAGCGATATCATATCTTCGAAATAAGTCTTTGCTCAGTCGTAGTTTGATTGGCACCACCCAAGCAGTTGATATTATACATGGCGGAGTAAAGTCAAACGCACTCCCAGAGTATGTGGAAATCGATATCAATCACAGGGTAGCGATAGAGTCCTCAGTTGAAAAAGTTCTCCAAAGAGATGTTCAACTTGTAACCAAGATAGCAAAAAAGTACGATTTAGGGATAATTGTTGAAGGAAAGGAAGTGAAACCCAAAACCAGCAATGGATATTTCACTGTTTATCGTGCTAGAGGTTTGGAACCAGCACCAATTACCCCTACTACTGGAAAAGCATGGAAGTTGTTTGCCGGAAATATAAGACATGTTTATGAAGAAATCGCTTATAAAAACCCCGATTCCCAGTTCTTCGGAAAGAAAGTTGTGGTTGCACCAGGGATTGCAGCTGGAAATACAGACACCAGATACTACTGGGACTTGACGAGAAACATTTACAGATATAGACCTGGAGTCTCGACCACCGTTGAAGCCCATGCTCACGGAGTGAATGAAAATATTCCGTTTGACTCACATTTGCAGATTGTTGCATTTTATTTCGAGTATTTGCAACTGATCGACGAGTTCGAGAGCATCGATTAAGAATGGCAGCGAAAAGCCAAACAATAATTGACTGAGATAGATTGGTCAGTTTTGTTTGCAAACTTGCATGAAATGCTACACATAATTAGGTAGAATTGCATTACCTGGAATGTAAATGAAATTGCTCAGGAAGCATATTTCAAACCATTGGACCCAGTTACAGTAAATTATGCCAACGAGAATATTGAAGACACATTGAAAACAACGGAAAGTGAACATGTGTACATTCCTGGAAAGGTCTTTACATAACGATAGGATGCAAAGATCTATAGGATACAAAGATCGATTTGATACACATGAAACGATAGTCAAAGAGTACTATCTAGCGAACTCGCCGTCCATCATGACTAACTAATCAATGCTGCAAATTTAATTAGCCCTCTTTTACATGTGACGTTGCCACAATGATTTCTGCTTACTTATATACTAGTTATTAACCACCAACCAATCTCAATTGGCCGTCCGTAGCCCCGCTTTGACCGTTGTAGTTTCATCCGTCAAGATTGGTGCGGTGACACGTGAGAAAAATATTCTCGAATGTTCCTCACAGATGAAGATAATTGTTGAAAAAATAGCAAGTAGTTTCCACCACTTTTCTACCAATTGATCCAAGGCCTAGAATCGTTGTAATCAATTGAATCCAGTTACAAACATGTCTACAGTCACGCCAACCGTTTTATGGGCCCAACGCTCTGACGCCGACGAGCCATCCAAGAACATATTGTATTTAACCGTTCAGTTGCTCGATCCTGTCAAATTGACCACTGAGTTGACGGCAACCAATTTCAAATTGAGCGCTGATTCCTCCGACAAAAAGACCCACTACGATTTGAATCTAGAATTCTACGACGAAGTTGTCCCCGAAGAGTCCCACAAGAACACCGACAGTGGATCGCATGTGTTTTTGGTGATAAGAAAGAAAAAGGCACAACTGGAATTCTGGCCCAGATTGACCAAAGAAAAATTGAAGTACCACTACATCAAGACCGACTTCGACAAATGGGTCGACGAAGACGAGCAAGACGAAGCCCCTGAGGCCGAGGAGGACATGTCCAACATGATGAACATGGGAGGACCACCAGGAGCTGGTGCCGGTCCTGGTGGCCTTGATTTCTCGCAATTGTTGCAAGGTGCCGGCGGCGCCGGTGGTTTAGGGGGACTTGGTGGCCTTGGCGGTGGCCCCGAAGGTTTTGACATTGCCAACTTGGCCAGCCAGTTGGGTCAAGCCGGAGGCAAGCCTGAAGATGGCGAGGAAGGTGGCGAAGATGAAGAAGAAATCGAAGAAATCAACGCCAAGGATGCCGAATCAGCGTGATCGGGCAAGGAATCGTTGTGTATACATAGCTCTATACTATTATGTATAAATAAATCAGTTTGTGGTTGCTACTGGAGTCATCCACTTTGTAAAAACAACTTGTAGCGAAATCTGGTTGTTTTCCCCTCCATTCTGGGGATCGTAGATATTGGGGATGGCGATGTCCCAAATGAGGGGATAAGACCCCTCTTCTTTCTGCTCCAAGGAGTCGTTCACATATACCTGAAACCCCCGGATATGATGCCGGCGGAATATCCAGTGACATACCTTATTCAATTCGTGGCCGCAGTACAAGTCCGCAGTAGGGAGGTACGCGTTGGGTTCGTGTTCATGGCCGTATTCGACAAAAGACTTGAACAAACCGTACATGCCCACAGTCACATGACTCGAGTCCTCTGGCAATCCCTCTACAAAATCATAAATGTCGCTCCAAGTCTCGATCAACACAAGCCGGCTACGGTGGAGGTAGTTAACGCAGGTGGGAGTGAGACATTTGGCAGCCAATGAAAGTCGTTTCTGGTGGTAAATGTCGCTGTCGCTGATAAGAATATACGCTAAATGGTTTGGGCCATACGTGCGACAAAGAATGTACTCAATAAACTCTTCTAACGATACAGATTCATTGTAGTAGTAGAGCATCAATGAAGAGCACGAAGTACGGATTGTGCCTTTACTAGTGCAATCTAGTACACTGTGGTCCAGAACAAGATGTCGTGTGCCCACCCCAAAAATGGGCACTGAAAAATTTGTCTCAATCAGCACATTTATAGGTGCAGCCAAGTTTTGAATCTACCAAGGCAGACAGGCTCCGATGTTGAGACTTTGCAAGTCATGTGGACGGATTCCACGGAGTCAGAGCGTGCTAGTAGTATCTCCAAGTCGAAGATATGTCGTGACCCAACTCGAACCTGAGGTGTCGCAGAAGGAACTTCGTGAGAAAGCGATTGCAGAAGCATTGGCTAAGGAAGAAGAAGCACTCACCAGGGCTAAAGCATTAAGAGAATTGAAGAATTCGACCTTCGAGTCCATCATGACCTTGAACCGCACTCCCTCCACTTTAGTCAATGCTCGCTTGGTCAAGGTACAACAGGATTTGAACAAGCTTCCCCAAGACAAGGTTAAACAATTGGATGAAGAATTACGAGATTTCATGGAATCGATGATGACTTTGACTCCGTTGGATTTGCAGAAGAGACCATGGGCAGCAAATGAACGTTCGATTTCCACCGGTTTTGCCGACGGCAGTGGACAAGACGTGGGAAACCAGAAGATCGCATCCACCAGCTCCAACCTCTTTGCCAACGAGTTCCCAAACTTGAAACCCTCACCAGATTATAAGGGGTACTCCGAACAAGAATTATATATCCGTCAATTACAACATTCTAGAACTTGCGGAAGCTTGGGCTCGAAGATCACTCATGTATATAAACCCAGGAATGATATCACTAATCCTCCTAAGGCAAGCAAAACCACCATTGCAACGTTGATGGCTGCAGGCTGTCATTTAGGACACTCAACTGCGTCTTGGAGAGACACAACACAGCCATATATTTATGGGGTCTACAATGGAATACATTTGATCAACCTTAACGAAACATTGACAATGTTGAAACGCGCCAGTAATGTGGTCAAGGGAGTCGCCAAGAAGGGTGGTGTGATTGTTTTTGTGGGTACTAATAAAAATTGGTCGTTGAAGAGAGCTTTGGAAGAGGCAGCAAAAAGATCTCACGGATACTACGTTTCCAGGAGATGGATAGCAGGGATGATCACAAACTCGCAAGAAGTGACAAGACAAATCAAGAATCACGCAGCCATCGAAGTCGACATGGCAGACAATCCAACCGGCCATATTCGCGAGCTTGAAAGCCAAGCAACCATGGTCAAACCTGATTTAGTGGTGTTGTTGAACCCTGTTGAAAACAGAAACTGTATTAAAGAATGTCTTGCAGCAAACATACCTACAATTGGTTTGTGCGATACTGATATGGAGCCATCATTATTGACATACCCTATTCCATGTAATGATGATTCTATTAGAGCAGTTTCTTTGATGCTTGGAATCTTATCTAAATCGGCACAACATGGTTTGGAAGAGAGGTTGGATGCAATGAAAGAAATGAAGGATAAAGTGAAAATGATAGCTGAGGCCAGAAACCAAAAGCCCCAAACAAGACCAGCATTGGCTTAGCACATACTTACTGGTCATTTGTAAATAGAACAATACATCCATTAGTAATATTACAGGCTAACAATGTAGCGCAATGTGGCAATGATCATTAGATGTAGCCATTTTCTATCAGATTATGTCAATGTTAAAACTTCGAGTTTTCATTCAAAGAAATCCTTGTGTGTATTCTCTCTAAAACGCATTTGAAATACTCGTCAATTCTATAATAGAAACCATATCCTTCTATAACTAAAGCTCCAGATCCAATGCATTATTATAATTCCTAAAATTAAATCAAACGATGATAGACGTATTATACTTACCTTGAAATGAACCATGAGGCAATCATTTCTGTCATATGGAATAACCACACCGGGAGGTCGCACAAAATACATTATTCTAGTATATTCTGTTTATATCACTAGTAATTCATTATCTTCTTTGGTGGGTTGCAATCCACAATCTCTTGATTCTTAAGTACTAATTTCCTGGATTTGACTTCCTGAAGAAATTTTGCTTTGTGCGCCTTTTGACTCTCAAGATAATCTTGAAACTCACTTGGATCGGCTTCATTTACCCGCTCAAAATAGTCATCATCTATTTCGATTGCATCCAACTGAACAACACTTGATTCTAATGCTTCAATCTTAGCATAAGTCGTAGGAGATTCCTTGTGAGATAAAGATTCTGAAATCAACTTCTTTATTTGAGGGTCAGTCCTGAGCAATTCAGTCACTTCCATGTCATCCCCATAGTTTAGTTGATATTCAATTAATTCGTCAACAGTTATTTCCATACCCTATGACTATCGAATCATTTCGCAAATGAAACATAGAAGTCTCTAAAAATAGAGTTATCCGTACTCATCGAAGCACGTGATTTATCACGTGCATACGATAAATTACTCATTTATGCCAGATCTACTTAACAACTGGTGGATCAGAAGACAAAGAAGTAGATCAAATGGTTTGAAGTGGCGCAGATCGAGCTGGGATTCTAGCCACGATATGATTGTCTGTGATTATTTACATAATAGTTCATGATTGTTGCTCTTCCCCTTGGGGTCAGTGCTACGGAATAAAGGATGTATCTTCAATTAGGTCATAGTGAAGGGTGAAACATCAGTGTCATTTTGTTGGGTATTGTCAAAATAATCTCTTTGAGCTTGAATAGTGGGGCTTTGTGTTACATTTCCTTTCGCTCACCATACATTCACTAGAGCCATGTGAAATTTTGCCCTAAGGACAAATTCCCTAATGGTCACTGGCTGAACAAAAATGGAGCATCCTTCCCAAATAGGAAGGGATCAATATAATCAGTGCGTTCTGGTGCCATCGTGGTTGTTACCATCTGATGCATAGGCAACTTGGATAGATTGCATCTGATTTTATCGTATTCACGTGGAAACTACATACATTTATCGTATCCTGTATCAGGGGTTGCCTGTGTTTCCCCAGAAAGTGGGGCAGCTAGTAGAATAATAGAACCCCCGACTGCACATTGCCTTGACATAAGCGCGGAAAAACATCGACTCCGGTGAAATTGTCACAACCACTTCGGAATGCTCCATTATTGTCACCGTTGGCAAACGTCTCGAAGCTATTGTTAAGTGGGCTGCCAAGTGCCACAAAGAATAATTAGCTGTCATCGTCTAGCAATGGTTCGATTCCAGGCAAAACCCCATGCTGATCAAAACTTGACGGTAGGTACTCAATTTCCTCTACGGTTTGCTCAATTCTGGCGTTTATATCTGCTGATGCTTAGTATTAGGTAAGATACGATGTTGCATATCAAGGATTGTAGTTCCATTGGTCACTGATTGAAGTTGAAATCTGATTATTCTGTTTGTTTATCATTAACTGCGTGGTGGGTTTCATGTGATAAATATTGCCTAAAAAGTTCATATGAGAGAATCATTTGCCTTAGCGAAAAAATATTCTATTCTTTTTGCGGCAAATGGCATTGCGACGATGACGCTAGAATTTGTTGACGGAGGCGGGGTTTCGGACTTACCAAATTATACCAACTACCAAACACGTTACCATATTACACCAGTTACAGCAGGCCTAAAAGGACTACCAATATAAGTACAGCAGTCTACGAAAAGAACAATGATTGTAAGCAAATGAAAAAGGAGTCCGAAAACCAAGCGCAAAAAAAATCATAATAAGGAATTTGAAAATAACACGAAAGTGTAACTATAACAATTGAACTACCCCTCAATAAAATGCACAATTATCATTTACTCAATGGAACAGTTTCTACGATCTCAATATATATGAGAGTCCTAACCCCCAACTTTTCTCTCGAAGTTTTTAATATTTTCTAGCTTTTGTTGTTTTATCTACATTTCATTTCCGCACCATATCATTGACTACTTCGACCATGTCTGACGCAATAGACACTGTCATACCATATTTGACCAAGTGGTATACCGTGGTGGCTGGAGCAGTCATCGTTTATACTCTTGCAACATTCTTTAAACATTGGTCGTTTGCCAGAAAACATGGATGCAAGAATCCCCGCAAATTGTCCGGAGGGGGTCTTTTCAACATCCCTGTTCTTTTTGAAATCTTGAAGGCCAAATCTGAAGGGAAGTTGCCCGATTATGCCCAAGGCAGATTTGCAGAGTACCCTCTTAACAGTTTCTACTTGATGTTGGGAGGTATTTTGAAAGTTGTCATGACTGTTGATCCTGAAAATATCAAGGCAGTATTGGCTACTCAATTCAATGACTTCTCATTGGGAACCAGACATGCTCATTTTGAACCCTTGTTGGGAGATGGTATTTTCACTTTGGATGGTGAAGGTTGGAAGCACTCAAGAGCTATGTTGAGACCCCAATTTGCCAGAGAGCAGGTTGCACACGTGCAAATGTTGGAACCTCACTTGCAAATTATGGCTAAGCAAATCAAAGCAGCCAAAGGAAAAACTTTTGACTTGCAAGATTTATTCTTCAGATTTACAGTCGATACTTCCACTGAATTCCTCTTTGGTGAATCTGTCCATTCCTTGTACGATGAGAAGATTGGCATTGCTGCTCCAAATGACATTGAAGGGAGAGACAACTTTGCCACTGCCTTTAACATTTCTCAGCAGTACCTCGCCTCCAGATCTTATACTCAGTTTTTCTATTTCTTGATTAATAACAGTGAATTTAGAGAATGCAACAAAAAGGTACACAAGTTGGCACAATATTATGTCAACCGTGCTTTATCATTTACCAATGAAGAACTTGAGGAAAAATCAAAGACATCATACACCTTCTTGTACGAATTGGCAAAGCAAACTAGAAATCCAAAGGTTTTGCAAGATCAAATGTTGAACATTATGGTTGCTGGAAGAGATACAACTGCTGGTTTGTTGTCATTTACCATGTATGAATTGGCTAGAAACCCTGAGGTTTGGGAAAGATTGAAGAAGGAAATTTACGCTAACTTTGGATCAGGCGAAGATGTTCGTGTCGAGGAAATCACCTTCGAATCTTTGAAGCAATGTGAGTATTTGAAATGGGTTCTTAATGAAGTTTTGAGATTGTACCCATCTGTTCCAATCAACTTCAGAATTGCTACTAAGGATACCACTTTGCCAAGAGGCGGTGGTCCCGACGGTAACTCTCCAATTTTCTTACCAAAGGGCTCTACAGTAGCATACGCTGTCTATGCTACTCATAGGTTGGAACAATACTATGGTAAAGATTCCAATGAATTTAGACCAGAAAGGTGGGCCGATGCCAAGAGATTGGGTTGGGCCTATTTGCCATTTAATGGAGGCCCAAGAATTTGTTTGGGTCAACAGTTTGCATTGACAGAAGCTAGTTATGTTATAGCTAGATTGACACAGATGTTCCCCAACTTGGTGAGTAAGGATGAGACTTATCCACCAAAGAAGTGTCTCCACTTGACCATGAGTTTGGACGATGGGGTTAATGTGCAAATGTCATAATAATTTTGCACATACTATCTTCAATACTATTCTTCAGGGAAGTTATATATTCAAATAGGTAATTGACTTTGTGGTTGATTGTTTTGTAAGTAGAAATGGGAAGGTAGAGCCTAGAGACTATACTCAAAGGTAATTGTGGGCAAACACGTTTGGTAAATCATTCAATTATAATTTGAATTGCTTATGTTTTATGGGTGATATTTAGAAACATATGGTCCAATTGTCTGGTGGTATATTATTTCGAGCCTACTCTATCTATAGTTTGGGTATTGTTTCAACTACAGTGTCGGGGATTGAACTAAACGAGAAGTGATTGATTTTCGATTATGCAAACGCTCAGTGCTGCAATTCTAAGCTTACAATATCGTGTAGTATGAGATAGAAGAACATAAGCAAAACTCTCCTTGCTGACCGTCAGCTACCAAGCCTTCGGCTAATCTCACCAGCTAAGTCAATCGGTTCGACTAATTGGGTTGGCCATTATCCTAGTACTCCTTTTACGCAACCCGTCACTAAATTTCGGTCGTCTGGGGTGACGATAAGTAAATCAGCTAGAGACCGTTATTTCCTATTTAGATACTATTGCGCCTGACACCTCGTCAACCAGGTGGAGATGTTTTCCGCATTTGGAAATGTGCGTACTGGGGCTACTTCGGCGAGCTTCATCGTACACTGGTGCATCACCATCAATGGTAGCGATCCAAACGCTTTCGGGTCCAAATGCTTGCTTGTCTAGATCGGTACCCCGTATTTCTTGAACAAATAGAATGTCATATCGCTGAAGATTCGATGGTGGTGTTTTACTGGAAAATGAAGCTTAAATCGCTCTCACCAAAATAGACACTATCTTGGCATACTAAGAAGCATCTATTTTCCCTCTGTAATCGTAGCGTACTGATAGCACCTGGGGGTGAAATTATGATTGGGTAAAAAATTATCATTTATGGTTTTACTGGTAAATTACGAAATTGGATTGCACATATGAAAGCCTCGACTTTCCTTGCCGCCTCCATTGACAACATTTTTCGTGGTTTCTGCTACTCTATTCCCATGGAGGATCACGTATAGTGGTAGATACATGGTCTCGAGAGAAATCCACTAGCATGAATTCGAATCCTATTCACCCAGCAAAGATCAACCGCGATAGCCTTATCAAGGAATCGATAAAAATCTCCAGTTCCATCCACAATTGGCAGAAAGCCAAATTGTTCCAATTTCACAACACGACGGTACAAACCTTCAAGACAACCATTGGCCGAGACTTTTGGTGCGCCCGAACCTCCAAAGTGTCTCTTGACTACAAGGACCAATTACTAAAATTCATAATTGGCGAGCCGATTGCAGCAGTTACTCATACCGACTATGAAGCGCAATACATACACGAGATTACAAACTGTCAGGTGAAGGACATTTCCCAGTTCAACAATGGCTGGAGCTACGTTGCCAAAATCGAGTACTCCCTCCCCTGGCCCATGTCCCCCCGGGTGTTTTATGAGCAAGTCTTCGTCTTTAAGGGGGACAACTTTGCTTATGTAATCAGCCAAGCGATTCCTGCAGACACCTTTGAGCACGAGAAAGTGGTGGGGATGGTTATTGGCTGCTACAACTCGGTGGAGAAGTTGACGTGGGACCATGTCGACGTCACCTGGACCATGGCTACCACCAGCTCGCCTAGAGGAAGCGTGCCCGATTGGATGACGAAAATGAGCATACCCAAAGCCATTGCCAAGGACGTTCCCAGCTTGCTAAACTGGATCGACAGCAGAGAACACAACCAAGAATAATCGCTGCTGATGCCAACGAGACACTGCTTGGTGGTTCAGCCATGAGTAATGTACACAGTGTCCTTTATAGACAAAGTGTCCTTTAGACTGCGGTCTACAGTTGTGTCTAGCATTTGGTAGTTCGTGCACCTGGTCGCATACTGAAAAATCTCGTGCCTGACAATCTTTGACGTGTACACTAAAAAACATATAAACTGGCATCCTTCTTCTGCAACAGCAACAACAACCATCGACAACCATGAATATATTTGTTTTCCTTGCCGATCTTGCCCACTTGGCAAGTATATTTATTCTTTTGTATGTCATTGAGCAAAACCGATCCATCGATGGGTTGTCGTTGAAGACGCAGGCGTTGTATGTGGTTGTGTTTGTCACCCGCTACCTCAACTTGTTCACCAGCTTCTTCTCCGTGTACAACTCGTTGATGAAGATCTTTTTCATCGGGTCGTCGATTTACACCGTGCATTTGATGGTGTTCAAGTACAAGAAGCAGCACGAGAGCTACGAGGACAGCTTCCCCGTCAAGTATTTGGTGGGGGGAGCAGCCGTGGCCAGCTTGATTTTCAACCTCAAGTACACCCCCGGCGAAATTGTGTGGGCATTCTCAATTTGGTTGGAGTCGGTGGCCATCTTGCCCCAGTTGTTCATTTTGCAGCGCACGGGGAAAGCCGAGAACATTACCACCCATTACATTTTTGCGTTGGGGATCTACCGGGTGTTGTACTTGCCCAACTGGGTCTACCGCTACTTTAAGGAAGATAGATTTGACTATGTCAGTGTGTTGGCAGGATTGTTGCAAACCGCCATCTACTCTGATTTCTTCTATATTTATTACACCAGGGTCATGAAGGGCAAGAACTTTGAGTTGCCAGTGTGAGCCATGTACCATTAGCCATGGTCCAGTGGGTGGGGCCTTTGTGTATGTATGTTTATATAAGGTAGATACTATAAACGTCGGTATCAATCCCTCTTTAATGGGTAATACTCGGTTCTGACGCCTTCCTTGGTGACTATCAACACTTCTAGGCCGTCACCAACGTAAATGTGTCTTTCAGTGGCCGAGCTGAATGCGTCTCTCACCAACTGCAACACTTCCTCTAGTGACAAGTACCGCAACTGCTTCTTTTGCGTGCCGTTTGACTCGGGCTCGTACTGGTTCTTGAAGTTGACTTGGTTGTCCAAAAACGGCATGATCAAACTGGCGGCAGCCCCACCTGCACGACATTGTTCTCGCTCATACGACCCCACGGGATCGTACGAATACACCGCCCCTTTGCCCTCCTCGTCCAAACCGGCTATCAATGTGCTCACGTAGTAGGGAAAGAATCTTTTTCCGTATAGCAAATGTTGGATATACCTTGCTGCACTCTTGATCTGTAACGTTTTACCCCCGTTGTCAAACTTGTACCACTTCAATTGTTGGCGAAATCGGTCGATCAACGCCACACCGTCGGCTGCAAACCCATTGGCTGTCATCACAATGTCGTCGCCCACGTTGAACACCTTGGGCTCGTACCGCGACTGGATGGAGTACCCCTCAACCTGACGGGTGTCTCCTGCCAACACCGCAAAGTCCTCGCCGGCAATCCCCAACACTGTGCCCCCGTTATCGCCATAAGGATTGAACCGGTGCTCAATTGGCACGGAGTGCGTTTCGTTGCTATACTCGGATGCCACGGTGGTCTGCATTGTGTACTTGTTGTTGCTGCTGGCTGGGTCTAGATTGTCAACTTGGTCGCCACTGATGGGTTTTTTGGTGCGCACAATTCCAAACTGCATATAAAAATTATGGCTGCAACCAGTGGGGACGGGGTGGGGATCGGGGTCCGGAGGTTTTGTTGTAAACTTGTAAGGGGGTGTCGAGGTCATGTGCCCACAGGGCGTAGATTCAGCTTGAGTGTAACTTGAGTGCAATTTGAGTGCAATTTGAGTGTAGTTTGTTAGAATTTGTGGTGCTGTCGAGTGGAGTAACTCTGGAGCTGGTTCCCGCGAGCCACACGGAAACTAGCGGGGTTTCTGCCTACATTTCCGCTTCTTTTCTGTTGACTGCGTTTTGTAAGCTTCGTTCTGTCGTTTCGCTTCCATCGCCCTCATTGTGTCTTCAAAAGTTGACATCCTTTGTGTCCAACAGTTTATCTATTGTCCATCAAATATATACACTATCTACAAAGGGGTCGTACCCACAGCTATATGTCCTCGTTCTCGACTAATGATACTTATCAACTAGCATTATTATCTTGCAACTACTTTAAACAGTAACTTTCTAATGATTGAACAAACTAAGTTCTAGACTTCTTCATTTTTCGTTCACAAGGGCAGCACCTAGTGGTTGCTTGACTGCTGGATTCTTGTGATGTACGACTTTGAAATAACATTCCAGGATCTCATATACTTTTCACGGCATTGTGCAATACACAGAGTCTCCTGACCATTCAACGCAGAGCCGGGGTTTAGCACACACTTTTCAAAGCAATTTTCAGTGATGGTTCTCACCAACTCGGTGGCATTGGCGGCAGCTAATTCTTGGCTAATCTGCTGCTGTATTTCTTCTTTGATCTGCTGCGATCTAACGGAGTCCGAAGAACTGGCCGGCGACGGCGACGAAGATCCAAAAAGAGCCATCTGTCAAGGTTTCGAGGGACTACACTACCGGGGTCGTTACTCCGACTGGTGGAATGGTGAAAAAAATTCATGTGCGACCGGAACAAACCGAAAACGTGATTTCCTATAATCCGACCTAGTCGGAGGTTCCGAATCATCTTGCCGATAATGCCCATGTCCCATTCCTTTGAAACCTTTCGTTTGTTTTCTCATCTTAGCACTTCCTGACTGTTCTCCATCTGACCACAGTTCTATTCCATGTCCGCAATCTCTTCCAATTCAACTGCGGGAAAGGACAGAACGGCCCACTTGTTTGTGTTTGTCCACGGGCTATGGGGCAGTCCCAATCACATGCAAACCATCGAACGGTTTGTCAAGGAATCATTACCTGAAAAAAGTCCCGATAAGATCACCACCTTGAAACCGGCATGTTTTCGGTTCTGGAAAACCTACGACGGGTTGGACTTGAATGCCCGGAAAGTAATTACCGAAATCTTCTATGAAATCGAGTCACTCAAAGAAAAGAATAAATTGACCGTGGTCAAAATCAGTTTCATCGGCTACAGTTTAGGAGGGTTGATATCCAGATATGTGGTTGGGTTGCTAGAGGAAATAAATTTTTTTGACAGAGTTGAACCGGTGTTCTTTACCACGTTTGCAACCCCCCATGTTGGGGTGCAATTTTTTGCTGACAACGTGTTTGAACGTTCCGCAAACAAAGTTGCTCCATTCTTGTTTGGAAAGTCGGGTGGTCAGTTGCTTCTAGCCGATGCTGAAAAGGCATTGGTTATAATGGCAGATCCAAATGAGAAGTTCTACAAGGGGTTAACAAGATTCAAAAAGCACATATTATTAGCAAACATTAAGAATGACAGATCGGTGGCTTTTTTCACATCCTTTATCACCGAATATTCCCCCTTCGATAAATGGGAAAATGTTAAAGTCAAATATATGAAAAGTTTACCTCAAGCAAGAGTTGGAAGAGTCTTGGTGCGTCCCAAATTTGTTAATTTGAAAACAACTCACGCACTCTCTTCAAAAGACAGAGTGGCATTCGAGGGCAATACCCAAGAGGATATACCGTTTCTCAGACGCAATAAAATAGCTAGAGTGGGAGTCTTGATACTATTGGCTTTGTTCTTTCTCCCAATGTGGGTTCCTTTTGTTTTAAGCTCTAGTTTGGTGGTGTCTGTATATAGCTTTCTCAAGATAAAAATTGTGAAATTTCCCCAGATTGACAAACATTGGAAAAATGTCCAAGATTTTGTTTATGAAAATGAACCATTAGATCCAGAAGACGCTAGAGCTTGTCAAAAACAACGTGATCAAAGAAAAATTCTTGCAAAGCATGAATCTTTTAAAGGAGACACTTCCGAAATTGCAAATAAAACAATGGAGAATGTTTTGTATGTCGAAGAAAGATTTACAGGAAAAACTCCAAAACCTGGATTGACAAGCGAAGAAGACGACACAGACAGTAAGCCTCCGGTAAATAATCAGGAATCTTTCGATCAGGATGGAGAAGGTAGGGAAGACTATCTTGACGAAGAAGATGAAGATTTTGAAGAGAGAGTCTCCATTTTGAGTACCCGGTCGAAACAGAAAATCGTGGATGTTAATTGGAAACTGAATGACCAAATTATGCAAGACCACGTTACTTTGCTACAATCAAACTCATATGATAAAATTCCTTTATTTACCCCAAGCTCAAAATTACCAGTGGACAAAGAGATGAAATTTATGATTGATTCGTTGAATAAGTTGAATTGGATCAAAATACCGGTGTATTTGGATTGCTGGAATGCCCACGATGCAATTGTGAGCAGACGAGGTCCTAGAACCAATGCCAAGGGAACAGCAACCATCGGTTTGTGGGTGTCAATTTTGAGGAATTACTTGCAAGAAGAGACAGATGCTGCTAGTGACGTAATTATGTGATCTCTTGTCGCACAGTTGTTATTGATGAAATCAAGCAATCCTTTTTTCGCAGCCATTACTTTGTTCTCTCTTCAATCATCACCGGTTACAAAATAAAACTCAAACTTGCTAAACCATATAAGACTTAGTGATAGTCAATCACTAAGTCAACATTAGAGTCTTAGAGTTTTTGTGAGAAAGGACCAAGACCAAATAGATTGTGATAGAATATTCTGAAATTAGTTCAATAAAATCAGTACAGTTGCTATCGCAAACTCTTTAAACAATTATTGAGACCATAATTAAGATGCAAAACTCTAAATACTACCGATATATGACCATTGTTCTAACCACTATATGTCATTATTTCTCGGTATTATCAATTGGCAAATGGAGTGTCACATGGTAGCGCTGAAGATAGTCGTGCAAAGCAAGCAAATTACAGTCTAGTGAGACTTCCGGATGTTGCTGGAACCAAAGCAACCATTTACTTGTGATATCGAGAAATAGTTGGACTCTCGAGGACTCTTTCTTGTATCTTTTTTTGTTTGCCAAATCTGCATTTATGAGATTTTTGAATTAGCTTTGAAGAATCCTCTTTATTTTGTGGCGAAGAGCAACAATGTTACCTAGAACAACTGGATTCGTGAGGCAGCAATTGGGTAAGCATTGGATACGATACAGGTTTGCATCATCTCGAGCGAGTTTTGCGGTTCCCAAGAGCTCTAGAAGTTGGGTTAATAGAAAGGCATATACAGCATTTGGTATTGGGGCAGGTTTGATTGGCTCGTCAATTCTCATTCACCACACAATAACAAATGATGTGCATGCAATAGATTCTTCCATACATGAGCTCAAGCCCGAGGTGGCGGAAACATATGAAACGGGTTTGTTTAAAGCTTCTCAATTAGAGGAAGAACGCCAATTTGAAGAATACAGAACTCAAAGAACATCCTGCAAAAATAATTGGCTAGTTAGAGTATTCTACCAATTACGATTTGCCTTTGAAGATTATCTTCTAGATCCTGCCATCACAATCGTTAGATTTTTGGAGCTTTCCTTCATATTTGTTCCGTTATTGCTAAGTTCTCCAATATGTTATTTTGGAAAAAGAAAAAGAATTGAAGACGGAAATGTTGTGAGAGCAGGGGCTGCTTTGTGGTTCAAGTACCTTAGGTGGTCTGCCGAAGTTGCAGGGGCTTCTTTCATAAAATTAGGACAATGGGCTGCTTCAAGAACAGATATCTTTCCCAAGGAAATGTGCAATGCGCTTGGAGACTTACACTCAAATGCAAAGTCCCATCCGATTGAGAAAACAAAACAAACAATCAGTGACAGCTTTGGGGGATTACCATTTGAAGATATATTCGATGAGTTTAATGAAAAGCCATTGGGGGTTGGAGCAATTGCTCAAGTTTACATTGGGAAATTGTCAAAGAAGGCGTTGAAAAGGGCAAAAGCAGAAGGAGAAAAGCTTGAAAGCGTACTCAAACAGAAGAATGACAATCAAACAAAGTTCTTTGAGAATATATGGGTTACTGAGCAGCAAGACCCCCTTACTTCTAACCAACACGTTGCCATAAAAGTATTGCATCCTAATGTCGAGATCAAAATTAGACGAGACTTGAAGATCATGATGTTCTTTGCTAATCTAATCAATTTTATTCCAACTATGGAATGGTTGTCTTTACCTGATGAAGTTGAGCAATTCTCAACATTGATGAAGTTGCAATTAGACATGAGGATTGAAGGTATGAACTTGGCTAAGTTTAGAAACAACTTCAAAAATCGACTTGACATTCATTTTCCAAAGCCGTACTTAAATTTCACAACCAGGAATGTTCTTGTGGAAGAGTTCATTCACGCCATTCCCTTGAGTCAGTTGCTATCACTAGAAGAAAACTACGGCAAGAATTTAACCAAAGAAGTGAGTGACAAAGGATTGGACTCGTTTTTGAAGATGTTGATTTTGGACAATTTTGTGCATGCAGACCTTCATCCTGGAAATATGATGGTAAGATTCTACAAGAACGAGCTATTCAAGCACGAAAAGGAGTACAAGATTGTCAAGTCGTCCAATGAGCAAGAAACCAATAAAGTCACCAATGAGTTGCTTAATTTAGGAGATGATAAGAAGGCATGGTGTGAGAAACTACACGAGTTGTATGACGAGGGATACCACGCCGAGATTTGTTTTTTGGATGTGGGGTTAGTCACCGAATTGAACCAGACCGACAGAGTTAACTTTATCGACTTATTCCGCGCATTGTCGGAATTTGACGGGTACCGGGCTGGAGAGTTGATGGTTGAGAGATCGAGAACGCCCGAGACGGTGATCAATAAGGAAATCTTTGCCATAAAAGTGGAAAAGTTGGTTGATCGAATGAAGGCGAGAACATTTACATTGGGTAATATTAGCATTGGAGATTTGTTGGACCAGGTGCTTGGCATGGTGAGGACCCACCATGTGCGAATGGAAGGTGATTTTGTCACAGTTGTGGTTGCCATCTTGTTGTTGGAAGGTATTGGGAGACAGCTTGACCCCAACATGGACTTGTTTGCAAGGTTTGTATACGCGATTCTCATAGGATTCCCCACCGAGAATGACTTGTTTAGCATGTTTGTCTAATCCTAGACCGGGGTTTGCGGTTGGTCATTGTATTAGAGCATTCCGGAGGGGAATCTTGGAGCAAATAAAAGCATAATTTACTAACCACGCGCAGTGCATTGCCCGTGTTGAGAAAGTTGGGGGTCCTGAAGGAAGGACGAGACATTTTGCACAACGAGGATTCCTTGAACATGATCAAGGTGTGGCTAGCGCTCGAAGTGAGACAGTTCATCAACGCCTCTATACAGGACGTACGTATTACTATCCATGCACTTAGACCCGGCCGTTACTAACAAAACAGATCCATACCTTGGTGAAGGCGGACATGTTGAGTCCAAACATCTAGTGGCTACATTGGGCAATAGACCACGGGACCGCGCGGGAAATCTGCACCACCGCTCCCCCATCGCACTAATCGAGATGGTTTATAATGCAAGTGCAGATGAAATATGCACGATCTAGCGCAGAGCGAGGGTCCCGCGACTTGGGGCCATCGGCCAGACATGATGGTTGCAATGGTGGCGTCGTGTCCAGTACAGACTACATGGGCAGCTCTGGCGACCCCAACGGGTAGCAGACAATGTGGAGACTGCCAGTGGAATTCCATGGCCCCCCACTGTGTATAGTCCACTATGGCTATTGGCTGACGGAACAATAAATATCCTGCACAATGCCTGGGGATCCAGCCCTGAACGGAGCTCCCCACACCAGCCAGCCTAGCAGCGCCAGTGGCCAACGTCGCCAAATAAATTGACAGGGTGTCTGAAAGTGGGGCCTGCGGGTGACGGGGCCCAGAATCGGACAGCTACCAACAGTCTGGGCCTTCTCCGCTGGTCGTGCATGCAGGTGCGCTGGCGATGATCCCATCAGCATTATTTTTTACCAAGCATAACTGCGATGGTTTTGTCCCACACACACATCCCACACTGAGGGCCGTCCTCCTGCATTTAACCGTCACCCACACCACCGTGTAGAAGTAGCCCACTGCCATAGCGTCACATAACCAACGACTTCATCAATCACCATTGTCGTAGAATTGTCGCTTGTGTCCCCACGACAGTGTCCCTGAGATCTGCGACATTGAATTGCCATGAGTGTAAACCACGGAGACCATCCAGTGATGGCGCCGTCGGTGCTCATAGAGGACTCCCTGTTTGCGTCTGACCGCACGGGGGTGGAGCAGTACGGTTTTCCCCGCCACGGATCGCTCGACAACTCCCTTTTGGACCCGGGGGTCCCCGAGGATGACGTCAGCGACGACAACTCCATCACCGGTCCCGACTACCAACGACATTGCAACCCCCACATTCACGACGCCAGACGGTCCAGCGACATTCAGTTTTTGGACAACAACCATCGGGGGTGGATCCATGGATACAGGGTGCCATATACCGTGCTCAAGTACGACATCACCGACTCTTACACCACCAAGAAGAGGCTCTCCAAGACCTACGACCAGGACTTGTTTACACCAAGAATTGTGGTGGACCAGATCGAGCATTCCGCCTTCTCGCGCAAGGATTCCGACGTATCGTCAGTTCGGACGCAATACCCCACCGTGTGCAAGAATGAGGACACCCAGATTGGCAGTATTTTGGTCAAGGAGGAGAATAAGGGTGCGTTTGCGGGCTACTTCTCAGTGCCCCGTGTGGCCTTGAACATTGCCAATTGTTACCGCCATGACAAGCACCAGGTGGAGTTGATGACGGAGATTCCCAAGTTCTGCTTTCAGACCCATTTCGATGTCGAGGACTTGACGTATATCTTTGGGGGGTTGTGTGTGTCGAAATTCACCAATTTCAAGCACTTGGGACTTCCAAGAAGCGTCGATTTGTCTCGAGTCTCCGTCCACTTCCCTTACGAATTGCCTCCTTTTGTCAATGCCAAGATGTTGACCAACCCATTCATGCAACCAAATTCCCATTTTTTCCTGTTCAACCCCTCCAGGGGTTCCATCACCTACATGGACACCGCCAACCTCAAAGATTTCCCCGGCCATTTATGTTCAATGGTGAGCACAAGAATCTCTCCTCATCACTTCTTTTTCTATGGTGGTTTTCTGGTGGAGAACTTGTCGGTGAAGTATAATCCGGAAATCGACCGATGGATCATCAACAAGAGACTCAATATGAATGAACATGGATATATCCTCGACACCGTGACCCTTAAGTTCACCAGGGTCCATTTGAAGGCCAAAAATAAGGCAATCAACTTGACGAGAATTGGAAGTGGAATCTGTTCCAACTTGCTTGAAGAATGCGATTACTCCATAAACCAAGATGCCCTTGGTAGGGTGCCTCTGCCACCTATTTTCTCCGATACCACCAACCACAATCACACCTCAACTACTAGCCAATCACATCAGCACAAGACCAATATTGCGTCACCAGCTTCTCTGAGAAACGTGGGGGTGGGCTTCCCCACTACACCAATTCAATCACCAAAATCGCAGGCCGTCACCGGATTAATGGCTTCCAGCAATCATCTGGGCTTGAGCAACACCATCCAGAGCTTTAAAAATGAAGACACCCTTGCCCCATCGGTGGCAAGCACCTACTCGTTCCAAAAGCAAAATAACCATTTGCACAAAATCATCACCAATCAATCGGCTAATTCATCTGTGACCCAATCATCTTCCACCGATTCTGCATCATCAAAAGTTGTTCTTCTTCCAAACTTGAAACCCACGGTCAGCAGCAATTCACAAACTACATCGTACACCAACTCCCAGCAATCAGTTGGCTCGGGGTCAAATGCATCAAAAATGAGCTCAGTGTTGGCAAAATCTTCACGTATATTTCATCGCCGTCGACATTCTCCCTCTGACTCTGGCTCCAAGGAAACACCTACTAGGTCGACCCATCCTTTGCAGCACACTTACTCCCAAAGAGTCAAGGAGAACAGATCAAGTTCTCACAGCTCTCCTTCAAGCCGGCCTGTCTCTCCATCTATTCCAGGTTCCAAATCTAGCACCCAAGAAACTATCACAAAGAACCATAAGAGTCTAGGATCCAATTTATTGAATGTTAATGCTGGGAATGAATTACCAAAAGCCAGCGAAGTGAAATTTGAAACGCCAAACACTACACCGGCAGGGCATTTTCCATTTCAATTTACAACCACACCGGCTGATTCTGAAAAGGGAGCCTTTGAAATTGTAAAGTGCGAACCAGTGTTGCCTGCAAAGACCAAATCTTCAGGAAAGGTAGCCGGGATTCCAATATCTGGTGGCAGTGGCAAATTGGATCAAGACGAAGATCAAGATGAAGATCAAGATGAAGAACAAGAAGATGATGTTTCTTCAACTCATACCCATGTAGAAGAGAATGTCATCTTCAATGATTCTTTGGCGCAGTCAGGAATACATGGAGTAGTGATTTTTGTGTTTGGTGGGTTTGTGTTTGTTGAGGAAGAAGAACCAGGCTCTGATACTAAAGGGGGCCGGTTTGTTGCTACCAATGACTTACTTAAAATTGAGCTTGCCACCCAGACTGACGTCAATGGCAACAAACAAGTCGATCATTGGAAACAGGGAGTCAGTTTCTTGTCGAAAGCGTTTGTATGCAAAATTGGATTGTCAGAAGATTGTGAAATTTTGTTGAACAACACTGAATGGCCAACCCCACGAGGATTCTTTGCATATGAATTGATTGATCACGAGCATGGATTGGATGAAAACTGTAATTTGGACACTGAGTTCCAAGATGATTTGCTTGGTCAGGTATTGAAAAGAAGTATGTCACCCGCCAGCAGTGTGGCTGCAAGCTCAGTTCATTCGTTCCATACAAACGCAACCAGTATTAATAACGGATGCACGCGAGCAGAAAACTACTTTGCCAACAAGGCCATGGTTGTGCAAGGAGGCTGCAACGAGAATGGAGACTACTTCAGCGACCTCTACATGTTTGTTTTTGACACTGGAAAGTGGGAGAAGATAACAACCTATGCCTACGACTACTTCAAGGTGGACAAGGAGCCGTATAAAGATGAAGACGGGCTCATGTTCAACCGGGAGCGAGAAGTTGCCACTCCCGATCTTCTTGAGGCCGAGTTGCGGAGCTGCCATCACACTGCCAAATACTACAAGAACGACGAACGGGTGTATTTGTTCTTTGTTGGCGGGTTCATGAATGATTACTTGCGGTACTTTGACAAGGTTCCCTACCAGTCGGAAAAGTTTGATGTTTCCCGGTTGGCCAAATTGCCGTTGGCGACAAACAACAAAAATATTCTCCGGGTGGCGGTGTTGAACATCCAAACACAAACGTGGAGGTTTCTCCGGTACTTTTACGACGTCAACCACGCCATGAGCGACAACTATGTCGACCGGGTGAGCGAGAACCCAATATACACCAACCTGCGAGTGTGCAACTACTCGGGATCGGTTTCGCTAAACGGCAAAACCCTCACCGTGTGCCAAGGGTTGGCGATCCCCGTACCGGAGAAATGGGACGACTGGGACAAGGTGCAACACGACATCCCTGTCGACTCGTTATTGTGGGGGGGTCACGTGCAGTTCACCTTCCCTGGTTTGTAGTGTATGTACTTTATCGATTATGTCAAATTTGATGATGTGTCGCCCATCGCGGGTTTGCGACACCAGCCTTGCGACACACGCACAAAAAATTTTTCGACCGCAACTGAGTGGCCAATGTCATGACCGCAACTGGCACTTACACCGTTCCAGTTATTAGCTACAGAGATATTCAAGATGTTTGGATTAGGAGGAGCACCCCAGGTTTCATCGCAGCAAAAGATTCAGGCCGCAGAGGCCGAGTTGGACATGGTCACGGGCATGTTCAACGCCTTGGTGAACCAATGTCACAGCAAATGCATCAACAAGTCCTACAGCGAATCGGATGTCACCAAGTCGGAAGCGCTCTGTTTAGATAGATGTGTAGCCAAGTACTTTGAGACCAATGTCCAGGTTGGGGAAAACATGCAAAAGTTGGGCCAATCGGGTGCATTCATGGGCAGAAAGTAGGGATGCGAGTGGTTTCCTAGGAAAGCTGATTTATCTGTATATATTTGCAAACGTATAGATCTCCAATACAATATACATGTACTGGTGAGCAATGGGCTGGTGAAGACCGATGGGATGGTTATGTACAAGGATAAATAATTTGGGGTGGTCAGACAAGACCCACGGCCCGGCTCAATCTCAACTTGAGCCCCTCCCACGTTTGGACCTTGGGTCGCACGTCAAGAAATATGGATGGGTTGTCGCCTTGGCCTCCGTAAAAGTCGATAACGTACTCCACGCTGGTGCCGCAGCGGTCGATGGTCCAATCATGTCTGTCGAAAGGAAGAGGGCGCCCGAAAATGTGGGCATTGATCCAGGCCCGGGGAGTCACCTGCTTGGCGTCGCCCTTGAACGACGTCAACGTGATGCCTCCGCATTCTTGCACCGCCTTGTCGTAGTATGGCTTTTCCCACATCATGATATGGCTCCAGGCACGCTCGTTGACGGCATTGTGGATGGGCACCACCGTCTTCATGTCTTCTTCGTGGGGGTTCCAGCTTTTGCGCTTCATGGCCTCATAAAACTGCTTCTGCGACGGATACACCCAGTTTGACGAAGCAGATGTGCGGGGAATGGTGCTTATCTCCCGCTCCGTGGGCAAGTCCACCTGCGTAGTCGGGACAAACGGGGTAGTGCCCAATTTGGACGAGTCACACCCCTTCTCTGTGGACACTTCTATTGCTTCTGGAACATTTTCAACCTGCACGGAAACATTTTGGACCCAGGCTGAGCGGGTACTGGGGTCAACCGGGCACTTTGGTTGCTCAGATGACGTTGCTGGATTTGCAGCGTGCACTGGCGATGGGCAAGAGGGGGTTTGCGGTTCTTGGCTTGTTTTCCAGAGCCCGATCTTAGACATCCACGACCCCTTGGAGTGATCCACGGGACACTTTGGTTGGTCGTTGTCCGAAGTCATGTGGTTCGGTGGTTGTGGCAGCAGAATCAGAGCATCCCGTTTTTTTCTTCACTAGGACCACAGAAAGCGAATCATAAAATGCCGATAACGATTCAGTGATGGCGATGTGGGGAGCTAAACGGCAATTCTACACGGTAACCTCAGCAATGACGTCATTGTTAAATGACGTCCGCTTCGTCTACTGCTACCCTGAGCATACATAGAGCATGTAGACCATGAGTGGTTTGGTGTTTTATGGTTGCACTCATAAGACTCTAAGCAGACACGACCTTTGCTTACTGTCATGAAGTGGCAACTGCTAGAGAATTTGTTACGGCCACCGCCAATTTGGACAATTGTATACGGCCGTTTGTAAACCGATACTTGTAATGATGCTTGTAAACAGCATGGACCATACATCAGATAATTGTGTACGATTGAGCTATTGAGATATAAATATGGGCACGATAAACAAATGATTACATCTTCCAAATTGGACATGGAAGATCTTTGTGGTGGTACAATCAGTAAATCTTCTTCTTTTCATCAATGGAGAACTCCCCGGCGCCGGCATTGACCACCAACAACAACCCCCCGACAATGGACAAGATTTGGAAAAACTCATACCTCAAAAAGTCCCGTCTGGTGTCGTGGGAAACGTATTGCCAGAATTGGTTGGTGAAGATGTTGTAGACGAATAACAATGTCAACATGATTGCAGCAGCAAACTTTGTTTTGTAACCGACAATGATGGAGGCACAGGAGACCAACCCCACCAAGATGATAATCACACGGCCAAGGGACAAGGAGGAGGAAAATACAAAGCCTAAAAACAACAAGACCAAGAGAAGTCTTCCTGCCAACAAGAAGTACTTTTTGTTGTCCTGGTTGTTAAGCATGGGCAAGCCGGGCATGTTGAGGGCACGTTTATCGCGAACAATGGAGTCGGAAAAGGCCAACACCAACCCCCCAACCACCGACAAGTTTCTCAAGATAAACTGGCCATCAAAGATCAAGCCGTAGGCAACACCCTGCAACACCACCACGCTGATGAGGGCGCTGGTGGCGATGTTGTTCTTTTTTCTGGTGATCACCATGGTGGAGCACACAATCATCAAGATGATGTTGGTGGACAAGAAGGACACGGTGAACCACCGCCAAATGTGGCGATAGTTGTGCAAGTAAAACACCTGTTCGCTCCATTGGGTGAAGATCCGGATGGAGTCCTCGTAAAAGGTGGCCACCAAGAATGCCCGGGCAATGGCGGGCACGTACGGCTTCAAGGGCTTAAAGTAGGAGTCAATGAGATCCTCGACTTTTTTGGAAAATGACTCAAACTGCTCCAACGCCGACACCGCGGGCGACACCGGGCCTATGTGGGGCGGGGTGGAAGGGACGCCCGGAGACCCGGGGGCCCTGAACTGGTTGTTGAATTGGTTGGATCCACGATAAGACATGGTATGCACAGTGGTTATAAGCACGTGGGAGGGGTAAATTCAAGTACGACGCTCGAGGGACACGACCAGATGTGCAGGCAACCTAGGTCGGGATGGTTTCTATGGAGACGGACAATTGGTGGTTGAAAAAGACGGAATCTGGTGGTGAAAAATTTCCGTGGTGTTGTTCTTTTTTTGAAGGCCACTCAAAGCGAGGTGGATGAGAAAAACGACCCGGGAACGGTTTGGCGACAGGCGTGACGTGTGCACCGAGGAAAAGGACTCGTGTGCCAAATGCGGTAAGGGACAGCGAGCACGGTTGGCAGCAGCAAAAACGACTGCAAAAGAAGGCTTTGTTGGGCTTTTATAGTTGTGCAAGCGATTGTTGGTGAATCATGGGGTTCTTGACACGCAACCGAAAAAATCGTTGGTTCCGTGGACCTGTTGGTGCTGCTTTCCTAATTAGGAAAGAGGGACGGCCCTGTCGAAACGGTGCCTGGCAGTTGTCGTTGCAATTGCAGTTGTAATTGCGGATGTTGTGTGTGGTTTATAGTTGTAGTTGTAGCTGTCGTTGTATTTGTATTTGCAGTGTAGTTGTATGCTTGGTTGGCGTAGGACCAGAGGTTCGGCGTGGTGGGGCTGCCACGGCTACCCTCAGTGGAGTTGAGGGTGACGTCACCGCAAAGATCTCACAAGAGAATGTCGCAGCTTCGTTGATCCAGTTGCATCGGCACCTCGAACGACATGGCGGTGACACTAATGCTCTGGCTATACGCCACATTGAATGTGCCACCATTATTCTATAATACAGTAATATACATGCTAGTAGTTCTTTGCCAACTTTGCCACTCGGGCATTGCCGTGTCTCCGCACCTCCTCGTCCATGAGGTCTCGTATCCGGTGGGTGCCGGCGATGCCAAGCGACAAGAGACTCTCCAACCGATCCAAGGGCATCTTGTCCTCCAACAACAACAACGCCAACTTCTCGCTCTTGCCAATGACCCCGATGGTCAAGCTGCTCATGTCGCCCTCCTCCAAGTTGTTGAGATCCAACAACGGAGCCTGGTCATGAAGCCCGCAGCATATGGCACTGACGTAGTCGTACATGGCCACCCCCGCATCGATCAACGCCAACGTGACCGCATTGGCTATGGTCGCGAGCATGCCTCCGTCCTGGGCCAACACCGTCACGTCGCACACAATCACCGTTCGCGGGTATAGGTGGGTCATGACACTCTCTTCAAACGTCTTTTCCAAGGTGGCCTTGAGCTCCACCATCCGCTTCTCGGACTTGCTGCGCTTCTTCCTCTCAAACGTGGAAAAGTTGGCCACATTGATGTTCACTTCTATGGTGGCATCGCTTGCACTCGCCTGCGACCGCAACTGGGGCTCCATGGGCCCTTGCACTGTGCACATCACCTTGGTGTTGCCCTGCTCGACGTACGACGACCCGTCGGCGGTGTTGGGATGGGTGTTGATATGGCACTCAAAACGGCGCAATTCGTTCCATCTTCGGCCGTCGATCCGAAGGCCCTCGGGTGAATACAACTCCATCGGATCGGATTACGTGTTATTGCCACTCCGTTCCGGTTTGGCGTACGAGCTCAGTTGGCGATGGGTGCGGTCTGGAACAAATTTTTCGTGCGAAACGCAGTTGCAAAAAGACTATCTTAACTATGGGGCATTACGGTAGGCATTGCTGCAGGGTGACGGTGGGGGAGGACTGGGTGCAGGAGTGGCACGTGGTGCAGGCCTTGTGCATGCTTCTATGTAGTGGTGCTTGGTTTTATGTACTTGTACCTGGTACAAGTGTTATGCCTGGCACAGGTGGTGTCCTGTGCTGTGTAGATCTCAACGCTGCCTACAAGCTGAGCATAAACTGGGCTAGGCAGAAACAGTTGACCAAAAAGAAAAGGCACGACGAGTACAACAACTCGTAGTCAAAGGTGTTGACACCAAGGAACTCGAGCTTGTAGGCATTGTAGAGCCACAACCCCTGGCTGGCCACCCAGAGCACCAAACACGCCGCCCCTGTCCCGCGACGGTCGGTGATCAACCGGCTCAGGGACAAGAAATGGGGCAACAATATGAGAAACCAGATAAAGTACTGCGACGTCATCACCTTGTTGAAGGTGACAAAGGCAAACGTCTGGAGAAAGGCGCTCGAGACAACGTCGGTCCTGGCAAACATCAAGGGGATGACGATCCCCGAGAGGGTGAGCTGGGGCACAAACGCAAGCTTCTCCATGTCCTGCGACGACGCCACTTGCGACAATGCCGACTTGTAGTACAAGGCGACGTTGTACACGGAGAAGTTGTGTCTGTGGTCGATGCGGGTGAAGTGGTAGAGGTACGAGTGCTCGAGAAACTCCCATCCGTAAACGCGGTACATGGCGTAGTTGATGGCCCCTAGCGTCGCCACCGTCACCGCCAAGAACGCCAAATTCCGGGCGGTCACGAGCTTGATGACGGGGAGGTTGACGAGAGGCGGCCCAGCCGACAAGTGGTAGAGCACAGCTGGCAAATAGATCACGGGGTAGATCTTAAAGTGCATGGCAACCGCGAGCCACACCGCCGACCACACTACGCGGTTCTCCACGAGCAAATAGTACCACGCCAACATGATCATCACCGTGAGCACGCTCTCTGCCGAGCCGCGCGTGCTGATGGTTATGACCATGGGGTTGAGCAACCAGAGCGACGACAACACCACCAACCTGTTCCCCGACACCTGGCGGTGCTGCAACAACCGCACAATCACCACCCCCGTGACTAGGTCGCACACTACAAACACCGCCTTGCCAAAGTGCACCCACGGCCCCTGCCAGCTGCTGGGCACAAGCATCCACGCGAGCAACGGCGTGTAGCGGTAGGTTTCGCGAAGATAGGGCGACTGGCCCTCGTGCACGTAGCGGGCCGCGTCGCTAAACACCAAATAGTCAATGTCGGTGTACTTGACCGTCATGTACTTGTCCTGGTAGATCCCAAACACAAAGAACCCCACCCGTAGCAATAACCCCAACACGAGCACATACCTAATTGAGACCTGGATCATTGGCGACACGTCGCTGTGTTCTGGCGAGATCTCGCTGAGTTGCGGCGAAATCTCCTAGGGCGAAGTCTCGCTAAATTTGGCGGGTTTTTTCGCCAGCGCTACCCCGGAAAATCCTGCCAGGGCTACCACCGTCTTCCCCCGCTGCTCGACTTACCACGAGAAAAATGTCAGACCCTCAGGAATCGGTGTACCGAGAGTACCAGAACTACGACTGGGACTCGTTCGCGGAGTTTCAGGACGGACTTGCCGCCATTCTCGACAACTACTTGAACAATCTCAAACAAACCAACCCCGTGACCACCTCCATCCCCCCCCTCGAGAAGCAGCAGTTGATAGACCAGGCCAAGGTGTTCTTCTTCTGCAACAAGACGGGCCACATCCTCAACCTCGACGACTACGAGCAGTGGAAGATCCACAATGGCGAGGAAAAGCTCCGGGACGAGCACAGGATCGAAGCCCTCGACGGCCCGCAGGACAGCGAGGGGGCTCCAGAACAGCCGCCGTACTCGTCCAATTACCAGGAATTGGTGGATTTGATCATCTCGGGGAAGCCCGTGCCCGGGGTCAAGCAGATTCCCGACACCGTTCTCACGGACCAGGGTTCGACCTCGAGCGTCTCGCAGAGAAAGAAGCCGTGGGAGATGCATGCCACCGACTCCACCGAGGCAGATTTTCTCTAGACCACCCTGCGTGCGCTCCGTAGTGCCCGTGTGTTAATAGCCGTATATCCTCTATAAATGCAACTCTATCACCTCTAGACATGGTTGAGTTAATGCAAAAACCTCATCACCGCTTCAAATGCAGCCAATGCCGCGGCATTGGCGGGGAAAGACCGCAAGATAGAGGGGCCAAACCCGCGGGTGAACCCGGCCAACCCTCGTTCCCGGTAGATATGCTTGACGGCATCGATCCATCTTGGGAACTTCTTCTCCGCCCTGATGGGACTGTCCGTCATGATGGTCTGTTTGACTACATCGGCCGGGTAGGCAAAGATCCAGAACACGGTTGCTGACAACCCGCCGGACCAAAAGTTTATCGATGGCTTGGACATCTTGGTGTTTTGTTCAAACCACTGCGTGAACAACTCGTACGAGCCCCACCAGAAAATGAAGTTGGTCCTGAAGATCATTGTCGACAACAACCCGCTGTAGATACCTCGTATACCCGATACTTGGTACAACTTCTTTGCCACGTCGATGGGGCCGCTGTACACCTTGGTGTTTGCGTCGTACTGCACCTGCAATCGGGCCTTGAACTGCTCGATAGGGGCAGCCACAAACGAAACCGTCCACCCGGACCCCAACCCCGCAATAATGTGACCCAACAATGGAAGCTTCTTCTCCTCGGGATACATGTAGTCCTTGACGTACCGTCTGTAGGCGTGAAGCGACCCAAGCATCACCGAGTCCATGAGCACCCACCCCACCAACGGAGGGGTAAACCCCTTGTAGAACCCCGTGAGTCCTTCCTTTTTCAACGTCTGCCACACGCAGTCCATGGGGCCTCGGAACTGGCCCAGCGGCGCCGTCTGCAACCGCACCTTGACGGTGTCGAACGGATGCCCCACCGCATTCTTGGTCACTCCCGAGAACATCCCCGCGACAAACCCGAGATACTTTGGAGGCTGGTTGGGGGCATGCTGTTCTCGAAGCTCGAGCAACTCGTCTTCCCGTTCTTGCACTGCGACGGACATTGGTGGAAAGGGGAAGTGATGGTTGCAAGAAAGAACGACGGACTTGTGGAGAACAAAATATCGATGTCGCGCTCTCCGGTTCCGGGGTTTTTGCCGATAACGGTGGCCGCAAAAAGGTGTTTCAGGACCAAAGGAAACGAGGTTTGGTTTCAGTATGTTTCTTCCAAAAGGCCTTTCCTGTATGTATGCGCTTTCCGGTATCTATGTGTCATGGACCGCATGCTTATTACCTCTTGCGATGCTATTTATCATATGGTAGTGATCCTTCATGGACCACACAACGGGAATGTACTGAATCACGGAATTTTTGGTCACGTGATGATATCGTACCAATACATGTACTTAGCACGGCCAACCTGTTGTTGACATGAGTATCATGAGTATCCCGGTTCCAACCCTCTCTAGCAGGCAGGGGTTCGTACTGACATCTCGACTCCAGGTTCAGTGTCGCGTTTCTTGTGTCGTTTTTCCAAAAACGCGACACTGCTCTTGCAACACTGCTTCCCACGAAAAAATCCATTCCAGTCCCCTCCATCGACTCCATTCTCTTTATCGTTAACGGTCAGGTACTCTTTTGCAAGGAAGTGTTATCATTGTGCTGAACAATGAGCCAACCCCAGATCAAGAAAGAAGTCACTGTAAAAGATGAACCCACCGAAAAGTTGACTTTTTCCGGTTCCCCGACCGCCAACGGCGACGGTGCCAAGGAGGGCTCCAGCTCGTCTCAGAGCCCCAATTCTGGTGCTGGCGTCGCCAATGGAGCCAGCAGTGATGCAGCATCCGGTTCCCCGCCGAGGTCCAAGTCGTCCACGCCATCTAGCAGCAGTGGATGGCAAGATATCCCCTTGAAATCATGTACCCAGCAAGAGGTTAACGACATCCGCTTCCACATCATGAAGTTTTCCACCAAGCAGGACGTGGACATCATAAACGACTTCACCAAGCCGGTGCGGTTGCACAGAAAGGATCCTCGAAATATCCAGTTCCAGTTGACTCGTGAAGAGATGGACATTCGCAAGCGAGAACAAGAGCAAGCTCGCTTGGAACGTGAAAACTCGTTGAAAGACGAAAATGGTGAAGCCATAACTGAAGATGACCCTGATGGAAGCAAGGACAATGGGGAAAACCCAAATGATGACAGAAGAAAGCATCCTGGGTATAGGGGCGAAGCAGACATGTCGCAAGTTGCCCCAGACGGTGGGGCTCGAAAGCACAAAAAGAACTTGTTCAAGCGCAAGACAAGACAAATAAATCTTATGGACGACGCAAAGAGAAAATTGCGTTACGAGGAGCACTACCCGTGGGTGATTGAAGATTACAACGGAAAGAACGTCTATGTAGGAAATTACGAGGCAGGCTCATCTGAGACCCAGCACGTTCTTTTCGTGTTTGACAAGGATGGGTTCAAAATGGTGCCGGCAGAAAAGGTTTATAGATTCACCCCTAGGAATAGGTATGCCACCTTGACGTTGGAAGAAGCAGAAGCAAAAATGGAAAAGAACTCTTCGGTGCCCAGATGGCTCATGAAGCATATGGAAGACAAATCTATAGCTGATAGTACCCCCGACCAAAGATTCCGAAACAGTTCTCCTTCTACTCAAGAAGGTGGAGTCCAATCAGGGTCTGGTACCCGTTCTGGCAGGCGATTACGGACGGTTATTGGCGGTGCTGGAGCTTCCAATGATAGAGACTCGGACCACGATGACTTGGACTACGATGAAGAGTTTGCTGACGACGAGGAAGCACCAATCATGGATGGGGACGAAGAAGAAAATAAGTTGTCGGAGAAAAAGATCAAGAAGGAGATGTTGAAGGCTGCTCACTTCGATGGACAATCGGATGCGGAAGGCGATGACGATTTGGATGATTTATTTGAGACAGAAAAGACCAGAAAAGTCGACAAGGAAGGTAAGAAATTAAGAAAAGTCTTGAACAAACGAGAAGGGGGGGTGTATGATAGCGATGATGAAGAAGAAGGATTGTTGCCTTACTTGTCGAAATCAGATTTGGAAAGCGGTGAGGAAAGTGAAGAGGATGTGGAAGTTAAAAAGGAAAATGAGGACGGAGTTGTTAAAAAAGAGGATGGCGATCAGATTGTTGTTAAACCTGCAATCACAGCAAGGTATTTTGGTGATGGGTTTGTAATTGTGAAGGCTCCGCAGTCATTTTTGACCCAGTTTCCTTCTGGTGACTGGAACCCATTGGGCAGAAAACGTCCTTCACCTGAAGTTGCTTCTCCCAAGAAAATGGCAAAATTGGAAGATGGTAAACCAGGCAAGTTTAAGCTCAAGATTAAAAAAGAGCCTAGAGACAGTGTATCGCCATCACCTGGTCCAAGTTCACAGCCTTCGGCTATAGACTTGAACAGCGCCGGCCCTGACAATATTTTGGTTACTGTCAAAGATGTTCTAGACATTGTTAGAAACAATCCATTGACTACCAAAGAATTGTTGTTTGGGTTAAAAAGCAGAGTCAGTGCGCATAAGGACAATAAACAAAGAATTATCAGCATAGTCAAGCAAAACTTGAGATTGGTTGATGGAAAATTGGTATTGAAGGAATAGAAGAAGATTGCTTTCCACAGTTGTATTTAGTTTATACATCTGCTTGTATATTTTAATAATGCATAATGACAAAAAAGAATGGTAAAAGTACCTCTATCTATATTACAAAATTTCAACAATCTTGTCATCTTCTTCGTCGCTTTCCATATCCTCGTCGTCGTCGGCCTCTGGGGCTTCATCTCTTTTCAACATTTGTACGACTCGATCACAAAGATCGGCCACCCGCTCAGCTTCAACTGCCTTGTGCAATTCCCTGATAATGGAATACACCGACTTCTCTCTCAAATATTCTCTCACTTCTTTGGTTGTACACAACAACAAGAGAGATTCTAAATGGATACATATTATTCCTGTTAAAGGTTCTCTTTCTTTGTCAGATGGCAACAATTGCAACTCATCTGGCAATTCAAACATTTCATCCTCGTCTATTTCTTCTGGTCCGGCAATTGGTAACAATATGAAAGGAAGAAGGTTAATCTTGGGATCCGTAAGCATCGTCATGTGGCAATTAGTGTCAAACAATGAATTCTTAATGGTCGAAGCCACCCCTTCTCTTCTAATCTTTGCGTCATATTTCTCGGTGAATACCAATACCTTGGAGAGTGGAACGACTTCGTCGTATGCTTGCTCCGTTATGAGGTACATTCTTCCCTTGATAAAACGGGATATATCAGCAAAGAAATAAGCCAAGTAATCAAAGTTGGCCATTTTGTTCAATTGTCGATCGTAACCTTTGACAAAACAGTCCATCAAACAATCAATAGCTTTGTTGGACTTGAACACCTTTTTATTGTCGTCGTCGTGATTCACTGTGAAATCAAGGACTTTGTTAATAGAATCATTTTTGGCCAAGTTGGAAAGCAAAATACACATGAGGTCGGCATTGCTGTTCTTTATATTTACAATCTCTGAAACCAAGTATTGGAGATACTCCTCATCTTCGACTATTAAGTTCCTCATTTTCAAATCATCGCAGAGATTAGCCAAAATTGTAGCACTTTGAGTCATCATAGTTTTGCTTTTACTCTTGGACAACTTTTTCAAGTCCTTGATTGCTTCATAGTTGTCGTAAGCAAATACTTGCTGGTGTTGACCCTGAGAGTATCCCACTAAGTTGTCCAATGCAATTTGAACAACCGCTGGTTGCAGCGAATGCAAAAACGACACTAACTCTTCCAATTCAGTAGGCATTCCCCTTGATACTGGTACGACTCTATCAGTGTCTCGACAAAGACTGGCAATTACATCATCTTAAAATTTTTTTTGTACATAGAATTTGCGACTATCTTCTAAAAAATATTTGCAGCCTTGCAACTTTGCAGCACTTGAACGGTCTTCTCATAGAACTATGTAACCAGAATTATGGTAGTGTAGGATATATAGTTGAGATGCCATTTAGGGGTCGCATGTGTTTAACTATCACCGCTTTTCAAGCAAACAAAAATATAAAAAGTATTTTGTCGAGCCAAAAGATTATTTAGTTTAATTCTAGATTTCAAAATCACCATCGTCGAGTTTGTCCAAAACTTGCAAGTAATAATAGTAAAATGCAATGATATGGAAGTGGCCCTCGAAATTCAACTTCTCATCAACAGAATGAATATTGCTATTCTTTGTAGGTATTCCTGGCTGATACCTATAAATATTTCTGCTCAAATCCCAGTATGACTTGGTGTCTGTATTGCCGGTGGACAAAAATGGTGCCACGACAAACGTTTCATTGGATTTAGGGAACACCAAATCTTCGTATAAATACCGCAAAGCTCCCCCAAACACGTTCCAGCTCTTCCCATTAAGAGGAGAAACAGGAGCTGGCTCGAGTGGCGACATGAAAGTGTAATTAAAATAACCATTAATCTTTGGCTCGATGATCTCCTTGTTATCTATTATTAGCCCCAAGTCAAATTTATTGGCAATTCCTTCAATATTTATTTTGATCTTTTTTACAACGGAATCAACCGACTCCTCGACTGCAATTCTATGGTTCACTAAAATCGAAACATGTTCAGGCAAGGCATTTGATTTTACTCCACCTTGGATAATGTCAATGGCCTGTGAAGTCGTGATCAAGAATTTGTTTTGGGGATCTTCACTCATATACTCCACGACTTTCTTGTTTGCCTCTGCATCGAAGTGAGATCTGAGAATGTTTTGTCTAATACTTTTATCCAAAGTGATCGAATGCTCGGCTATACAGTATAGCTGCCCCAAAACCGGATTGGAATTTGTAAGGATACTTGAAAACTCGGTTTCTTCGATAGCGTTGATAACCTGAGCGATTATTCCAATCGAGGTGTGCTTGGGAGGCACAGAGGAATGGCCCCCAGGAGTGTACAATTCGATAATCGAATCCAAGTAACCCTTTTCTCCTGTCGCAGGCAATATGAAATTTACTCCTTCTATCTTTTCAAATCCATCATCGCCCTCGTCAATAATTTGTATCATCGAGTCACTTCCGTACTTATCTAGTAAAAACTCTGAAATTTCCTTGGCACCGTTTCCAGCAGCTTCTTCGTCATAACCAAATGCTAAAATTATAGTTCTCTTGGGCTGGAAGGTATCTTCTTTCAAAAGTAACTCTATTGTTTCTAGTAATCCTACTAGTAAGTTCTTGCAATCACTCACTCCTCTGCCATACAAGAACTTGTCGTCGTAGCCACCTTCAAAGGGTGGATATGTCCATTGATCCTCCGTTTCACTCTGTACCGGCACGACGTCTTGATGAGCAGCAAGCATGATTGGTTTCTTATCACTCTTTCCTTTCCAAGTATAAACCAATCCCAACTTATTTACCTTCTCCAATTTCAAATGCTTGTGCACGAGAGGAAATGACTCTCTCAAATAATGGTGAAATTCTTTAAAAGGCTTCCATCTAGGATCAACCTCAAATAGCTTTTTCAACGTCTTTGCCGACTTAGGATTGAACATGTCATCGTAGACTTCCGTGGGAACTTGCACAGCACCTAACAAGAGGTCTCTTGATCGCTTGTGGAACTTCTTATCGTGCAAAATATAGTCGAGAATATCCTTGCTTTGAACATGTTCCGTGACGTTCAATTTGTCAACTAGAGGACACAAGGAGTCTGGATTATGGGGATCGTCGTTCTTGTTTAAAAAGCTCCTGAACTGAGTGATTGGAGAGGTGGCTTGACTAATGCAACCAGGGGATGCTTGATTCAATGCAAAGTGACCTCCTAATAGGAACACCGCAAGGATTAACAAGGTTGCAAGTCTTGACCTCACACTCGCACTGTTTGCCTCAAAGTACAACGGCAATTCTTTCTCTGGAAGTTTGCCCATGTCAATTCAGACTATCGTAAGGACTAGGTTCTGCCTATCCTCGATTTCATGGTTATCTATTCCTGTTTTGTGTAATTGGTGCCGCATATACTCCGGATTGAAAGGCATCAATTCCAAGAACAGTAGTTCCATGGTCACAAATGTCTTCTTGTATTGATCGAGCTGATGTTGAGATAATTGTCTTATAATCGGCATTGATATGTTAACGTGACCCTACATATCAATGTGCTTTAAAGTGTAACGAGAGCATGGTAATAAATAATGAAAAGGTCGGTACATGCCACAAAGATTACTATTCTACATCAGAAGTTTGCTAATAACTTCTTGTATTTTTGATTACAAACCTGAGTAACCAAAGGTATGGTTCGATCTTCGTTGTGTCTATATAATGGCATCCTACTCTTTGTATTATCTTTTGATTCTTTTCACTCTGTTCTGTAGACTTTTAAACAAGTAGACTATTTGCATAATTAATGCAAAAACAGATGCAAACATTTAGTGACTAGCTATTAGGCTTTTTACTTCCATGAACCAACAGTTGTTGCACCACGTAGGTAAGAAACAAGTTTGAATAGAATAAAGAGAGTAAATAGTGTACTATGGTATTTTAATAGTAACGTCTACAATTTACTAAGAAACCTTCTGATCCCAAAGTCCATACTGGAATTAACAGAAACTATTACAACCAATTCATGCATTTCCAGGGCAGTTGATGGAATTGCAGCTTATACACCGACTATCCTTGTAAATGCCTAATTAATATTTTCTTCTCGCATAAACTCTTACATTATGTAGATCTTGAACAGATATCAATCCGATACTCTATCTATTCTAGTACTAATTCTATCTAGTTAATCTTTGAAACAGAGTCAAAGAATGCCAACTGGTCAATCAAAGCCTTTTCCTTGGCATACTTGACAATTGGAACCGAGATGTCACCCTTGACGGCAAACCCGTGGACAACTCCGGAAAACAAGTCGATCTGGTATCTAACCCCCAACTTGGCCAATTCGGCTTCAGTTTGGTGTCTCAACTCCACAGGGAAAACAGGGTCAGTTTCAGCAGCAGAAATAAGCAAAGGACGCTTGATGGCTTGGACTTCTTCAATAGAAACAAAAGAAGGATGAGCAACGGCAACAGCATCAAGGTACTTGCCCTCTGCCAATTGTTGAATGACGTACTTGGCACCAAAGCAGTAGCCAATACCGAACAAGAATTTAGGCTTCAATTCCTGCTTGACTTGCTTCACAAACTTGTCAAATATAGGCGAGGTGACTTCGTTGGTGTGCTTCAGTTTCCATTCTTGAAAGTCAACGTCAGGGGTGATTGGGTCGTTGAACAAGATGTCAGGAATCAAAACCTGATAGTTCTTCTTGGCAAATTGGTCGGCAAGCAACAACACATTGTTGAACTTGTGTCCATACACATCGGTAGCGATGACAATCACGTTTTCGCTGGATTCACCAACAATGTATGTGTCCAAGCCAAAGATTTCCTTGTGGGTACCAGCAGCAGTACCTTCGTGGATGTTAGCTTCGAGACAGCAAGCACTTGGTGGATGGGAGGCCATTTTGACAACAATTGACTTGGTAGTGCAAGTTGGGTGGTGGCAGCGATGGATGGAAATTTCTCGATATTTATAGACGCCGGACCATGGACCCGGAATAAAGGCCTAATTGGGAAGGTATCAAAATTGTATTGTGCTGTGGTTCGGTCCGATGTTTATCCTGCATAAATCCGACCTCCGTGTTTAACCACACTTTAGCAGGTGGAGACACTGATAGCCACACAGATGGCTTTGCTTGAAGGGAGGCCAAAGTAGTTCACTTGCATTTTGTGTGTTTCGTAGGGACAGTCTCTTGCACACAGTAGCAGTCAATACCTGCAGGAACGTGGCAAGTGCCAGTACACTACAGATCAACAGTACGTTGCCCAGTCGTCTACTCTTGGTACTTGAGACCTAAAAAAGGGGTCAGACTTGATCGCGACCGCCTTTGCTTTTTGACATTTGTGGCGAATAAAAAGGTTCAGACATACTTAAAGGTGTAGTTGAAAGTTGCTTAATATAACTTGCTGGTAGTGTAGCCCAAATAGAACGGTCGTAAGCGTTTTGAAAGGTTGGGATCCACGCGGAACGGAAGTAGATCTGGCAATCCGAATCACGTGGCCTTCCAACTTTATTCTGAATCTCTCAGCCTAGATGAGGAACTCGATGTCCCCAGATTCTTTGTTAGCCTAGGACAATGCGCACAAAGCCAACAATAGAAATATGCCATCTTGACGCAATCTACACAATACGACAATGAGCCATAAGGAAATATGTCATGTTATCACAATTAGAAATCGTATACATGCAACACCGCTTAACCTTGCTTGTTAGTTTCGGCAGTAATAGCAGCCTGCTTAACAAGGGTTTGGGGAGCATCCAATCTGTCCAACATCACCTCAACCAACCTGATCTTGGAGTTCTTGTTGAAATTCTTGTTGTTGAACAAGGAATCCACTTCTCCAACAGTAGAGACTCTGATAGATTCAAAGTCCTCGGCATTGAAGGTCGACAACAATTCCAAGTTCTTCCATGGCTGAATGTCATTGTAACCAGCATTGAGACCATGGATCAATCTTTCAATGGTGTAACCATCGTTGTTCAAAACAAAGAGATATGGAGTGAGACCATTTCTGATCATGGTGGAGATTTCTTGAACCGTCAATTGAAGAGACCCATCACCAACAAACAAAATCACTCTCTTTTTAGGGTCAATCTCACGAGCAGCAAAGACAGCACCCAAGGTTGCACCAACAGAGAAACCAATCGAACCCCACAAAACTTGAGAAATACCGGTGGTGTTGTTGGGGAATCTGGTTTGAGGAATACCGAAAGCTGAAGTACCAGTCTCACTAATAATCACATCACCTTCTCTGAACCAAGAACTGACTCTAGTCCATAACCATTCTTGGGTAATCTTTGTGTTTTTAGTGGCAGGGGTATTGACCAACTTGATTTTTGGAACGGGGATAAGCTTGTGACCAATAACTGCAGGTGCCACTCTCTCGTTCAATTTTTGCAACAATTCCTTGATTTTGATTCCTGGGAAAACGGCTTGCCTAATCTTGGTATGGTCGGAATGGAATTCAACCACATTCTTGGTACCATAAGAGTACGAAAACGACCCAGTATTAAAATCTGATAACAAGGCACCGGCAGACAAAATCAAATCGGCGCTTTCCACAGCCTCTTTGACTTCAGGTCTACTCAAGGAGCCGATATAAACACCACCAAATCTGGAAGCAGCATTCTTGCCTGCCTTCAAGCGAGCGGAAACCTTGGCAATCAATTGAGGATCATCTTCCAATAATTCTCCATCGACCCCACCTTCGTCAACCGTACCTTTGGCCATTGGGGTGACAAACACGGGGAATTGAGTAGTTTCGATCAATTGTTTGACTTCTTGCTTACAGTCGTGTCTTGCGGCACAAGCATCCACTAAAATGATAGGGTGGTCAGCAGTCTTGATCAAGGACAAAATAGACTCCAAAACTTCCTCCTGGGCGTCGGGGTCATTTGGTTCCAATGACAAGTCAATTGGCTCGTCCAAAAGAGATGCGGGAACCATCAAGTCCACCAAATTTGCTGGCAAACCCACATAAACTGGACGCTGCATGGTGTAAGCCTGTCTGATACAACGGTCAATCTCCTTGGGAGCCTCGTGGATGTCAGAAATAAAGGCAGTGGTTTGGGAAATGTGGGTTGACATTCTGTGGAAAACGGTGAAATCTCCGTTACCCAAAGTGTGGTGCAAGAGCAATTGCTTGGCCTGCGAAGACACCGAAGGAACCCCAACCACATGGATCACACCTACATGTTCAGCGTAGGACCCAGCAATCCCGTTGAGGGCCGACAATTCCCCAACACCAAAGGTGGTGATCAAACACGAGATTCTCTTCAATCTGGCGTAACCATCGGCAGCATAGGCGGCATTCAATTCATTGGCGTTTCCCGCCCATGTGAAGGACCCCTTGCCGTGTGCCTCGTCAACCTCATAGATCTTGTCCAACAACGACAAGTTGAAGTCGCCCGGAACACCAAAAATGGTTTGCACCTCCAATTGGTGCAACCGTTCAAAAAGATATCTCCCTAACGTGATTTCGGACATTGTTTCCCGGGGTAGGATTTAGGGGAAACTGGGGGGAAAATGGGGAAAAATGGGAAAAACTCCTTACGGATGTATACCATCCGGAGTCTGCAAAGCAAACCGGGTGGGAATTCAAATCCTATTTATAGTTTAGTTTGCTCGGCATAGGCCACAGCCATTGTTGCTTGCAATTACATAATTATTTTGAAATTGCCCTCCCTTTTCCATCATGCATGTCTGGGGCCAGAACGAGGGGGTATGGGGTGAAATGTGGTATTTTTTTGGTGGTGGTGAGATGAGATGCGACAACCCCCTTACCTTTGTGGCACCAGGTATCAGGTTACCTCCATACAGGTTGCATCGGATATTGTTTGCTGGCGACAATAATAATGTAATCATTCACAATTGGAAAACGTTTACTAGCCCCAATTTCCTAATTAGTCAATGTAGGAGTGTTGTCCGTCGTCATTGGTTGCTTGGTGGTCCCCTTGGGTCCTCAGCCCCCATTGGCGATTAGGGTTGCGGTAGCCCGGAATCCATCGATAGTAGCAGTTGACTGAGGGCAAGAGCCCCTTGCCGCGATTGTGCATCACCCATGCCTCCAACACAATGGTGATTGCAAGAAGCACCACGGTAATGACGGCAAACGTTGTTAGGGACTTGCGTCCCAAAAAGTAGGACCCGGGCTCCACCGCCAACCCAAACGCCGACGTGTACTTTGTGTAGAGACGAATCAATTTGAAAAGCACGTAGGCAGTGGCGCCAAGGTAACAAACTAACGACAATGCCGAGCCTGCAAGGAATTCCCTGGTAGCCGAAATGTCGCTAACAAATAGCACCACAAGCGTCAATGGAAGCACGCATATCGTCAAAATGAATTCCACCGAGTCTCGCTTGTTGACCATAATCACCACAAATTGGATGGTGAAACCTATGAAGAAGAAAAACACAAACATAAGCACCGACCGGTGCACTTGGAACACCGTGTACATGTGACTGATGTGCAAGTCGGCCCCCACCTTTTTGAAGGTGAGCCAGTTGACATAATTGCGGAGCACAAACAAGATCATCCCCGCCTGCACCACTAGGGTGGCAGCAAGCACGGCGATGGTGGCCACGTTGGTGGCTCTGGTGGCGGTGCGCCAGTGGCCTGATAGCACCACCGCGATCTGGGTCGACACCTCGTTGTATTGCACCCCGGTGTACACCAACATACAGGCGTAAAACACGCAGAGCATCGCCAACTGCAACATATTTTTGGTGCCGAGGCCAATCAAGGTGATCACCACCTGGAAGATGGCAGCAAAGATGAAGAGGGCAAAGTAGATCGACACCTCCACGTACCGGTCCTGGACAATCTTCTGTTTATGGATGTTGATCACGGCGTACATGTAGCTCTCGAACAAAAGGATCAACACGGCTGACACGAGCGAGATGGCCAAGAAGATCTTGGCAAACCGACGATACTGCCGCTCGTCGTTGGCGTTGGCATCCCTGTCTGTCGTGTTGTCGAAATAGTCGCTGGTTGTCTTGTAGGGGGACTCGATGTCATCGTTGCTGTTGTAGCCGTGTATGCTGGTGTCCAGCCCCACGTTACTTTCCTGATTGGGGGCATAGTCCCGGTGCAGCCCACTGGGTTGCATGTCATCATCGTATGGAAGGCCACCGTAGGCGCGGTCGCTTGTGTCTATCATCGACGAGGGCCAGTCTCGAGCACGACTCGAGTATGGTGGCGTGTCATCGTCCATGGTACGGGCAGGGAATCCGGGGTAAGCTTCAATTGGAGACACCTTGTAGTACCTGGCAGCTCATCTAATATATATACACTATATACAGGCGATGCCCTTGTGACGATCAGGCTATATACAGGGAGTGGAGTCACGAGCTACTACTTCCGTCACGGTGGACTCGTGTGGGCTGTAGCGGTTCTAGGTCCGATCGTGACTCGAAAAAATTTAGTCTCAGCCTCGTCACCATCTAAATTACGGGGTCAGGCACCAGGCCCACAAAAGCAAAAACGCCTCATACAGGAACCGCAGCCGGCTTCCGGGGGCTGCCCGTGTCCGGGCCGGGGCCTGGCGCATCGTCTAAATGTAGTCGCCAACGTTCTCGCGCACGATGCCCTCGCTTTCTTCGCGGAGGTCCACCCAGGTGACATGGTGGTAGTGTTCTTTGTCGCTGTCGGTGGCTGCCTTGAGTTGGTGCACGTATGTATCCACCACCAACACGGCAATGGCGTCGTAGCCGCCTGCCCCAGGCACGACCCCTCCCAAGCATCCTGGCAACCGGCTACACCTGTCGAGCAATTCGGTCTGCACCGGTGGTTCGATGGGGGCGCCTGATTGCGCCGTCATTTGCTGCAAATTGTCTCTGATGCGCTCGAGCGATTGCTGGAGAGGACCAAACTCCTCCGGAATGGGCCCCGCGCTGTCTGGCGACTCGCGCTGGTTACGGAGTTTTTCGATTGCGGCTATGAAGTTCTCATTAGCCTCGTTCAAGCTCGCGTATACCTGGGCGCTTTCATGGGGCTGGGCCTTTTTCCACCGTAGCACCTGCGACACCAATTTGGGGGTCTCTGAGCCCCCTTTAATGTCCCCCATGAGCAAACGTACGTGACTAGGAAGCGAGCATGGCTTGCACTGGAATTCCCATTGCGATTCCACCGTCGTCTTGAGACGAGCCACAAACTCGTCGATATCGTTGTTGTCCAAGCACACCAACACATTGTTGATGATGTCGGGACGGAACCGACGGTACACAATGGACCCGTAGATGGCAGCCGCCACGTCGAACCCCGAGCCGATCTTTTTCTGAGCCAAGCAATGCGCTATCTGGGCTACGTTGTGCAACAAGTTCTTGTTGTCCTCGCTGCCGGGGCGCAAGTACGAAAGTAGGGCCGTGGCCACCACGGCCACAAGACCCGCCGACGACCCGAGCCCCGTCTTCTCCACCTTGTCAATGGCACGACCATGGTACAAGAAGCTCTTGCCGTGGTCGCCACACCGCCTGCGGGTGGTGTTGTCCTGCGAATGGTACCCCGGGTCGGAGTAGATGGTGATGTTCACGTTCACGGCCTGGGGCTGGACATACGCCAACACAATGAAAATGGCAGCTTCGAGAAAGGGGTTGCCGCGCCCTTGGGCCTCGGCGGGCTTTTCCGTATTGGAGGTGATCGCGTACTCCCATTGGCCGTCTACAAACTGGGGAGACCGCACCGTGATTGTGTTTGTGGTCTTGTTATCGTTGGCGGTGATCACAGCATGCATCCTTGTCGACAATGCCGTGACATAGGCATTGTAAATCGGCTCAAGCACGAGGTACCCGCCGGCTAGAAGTGCCTTCCCGGGAGCACTGAACGCTTTGGACATCGGTGGAGGGGGTGGTTGTTGATGGTGGCACACGGAAGTGAGTCCCGTACCGGAAAATTTTTCCGCCTTCGGATCGGCTTGGTTCCGGTCCACACTTGATGGTTATACCATTGCCGGCCATTGGGGATACTACCAGCTGATATGCCGCTTTCCGACGATGAAATAAGCACCCTCAAACGCACCAAGACCATTGGTATCATCGGGTTGGGGGATATGGGCTATTTGTACGCCCATCGGTTCAGCGGGGCTGGATGGAAGGTGGTTGGTTGTGATCGTGAAGATGCCTACGAATCCACCATGGCCAAGTACGAAAACGAGCAGTTTGACATCCTCCGCAACGGCCACTACGTGTCGAGGATCTCTGATTTTGTCATCTACAGCGTGGAGGCCGAGAACATCGACAAGATCGTCTCGGTGTACGCGCCTTCCACCAAGTTTGGTGCCATTGTGGGGGGACAAACCTCGTGCAAGGAACCGGAAATCGCCGCCTTGGAGAAGTATCTTCCTCCCGACAACCAGATCATCTCCCTTCACTCGTTGCATGGGCCCAAAGTCAACACTACGGGGCAGCCATTGGTGCTAATCAAGCACCGCGCCACCAATGAGTCATTTGCCTTTGTTGAGGCCCTCGTGTCGTGCTTGAACTCCAAGCAGGTGAACCTCTCGGCCAAGGAGCACGACAGAATCACTGCGGACACCCAGGCCGTGACCCATGCTGCCTTTTTATCAATGGGGGTGGCGTGGAAGTCGGTCAACCAGTATCCATGGGAGACCCCGCGGTGGATAGGGGGTATCGAAAACGCAAAGATCAACATCTCCCTCCGAATATTCTCCAACAAGTGGCACGTTTACGCTGGCCTCGCAATAACCAACCCTTCTGCCCACCACCAAGTATTGCAGTACTCTAAATCCACCACCGAATTGTTCACGTTGATGATCCAGGGGAAAAAGAAGGAGATGTCCCAACGGTTGGCCAAGGCCAAGCAGTTTATATTCCATCACATAAAAGACCACGATTTGTTGCTTGATGACAACATATTGCAAAACTTCTCCTTGAGCAAGGTTCCTCCCGAAGGCAAGCAGCCCAATTCCCACTTGTCGCTCTTGGCAATTGTCGATAGTTGGTACAACTTGGGAATAAACCCTTATGAGCATATAATATGTTCTACTCCTCTATTCAGGATCTTCTTGGGGGTCACGGAATACGTGTTTTGTACTCCGGGATTGTTGGAAGAAAGCATCGACGTTGCAACCAACGACACTAACTTCCGTCAAGACGACTTGCACTTCACCATAGCAGCACAAAACTGGGCCAGCATCATCAGTTTTGGCAACTTTGAATTGTACAAGCGGGAATTTGAACAAACCCAGCGGTTTTTCTTGCCCATGTTCCCGGAAGCCAATGCCATTGGGAATGAGATGATCAAGACCATCTTGGAGCGAGTTAAAGAGCGAGAGGTTTCCCAATGAGTACCACTAATTGGTTGTATTATATTAACAGGAAATATATAATGAGTAGATAGAGCCGTACATGCCGTTTTAGTCATCAAAATTATTATTGTGCTGTGCTGACAACTACAACGACACACCTCGTATAAATTACAATTGTTCGTCTTTTATCACATCCATAAGCCAGTCCAATCCTTCTGTCAAACCTTCTCCTTTGATGGCACTGGAGGCAACTATGCTCCAACTTCTGTCTTTCAAGTCGGTCAAGCTGAGGGCCTGTGACACTTCCGCCGCCGTCATTGCTCCCGCTTGGTCCTGTTTGTTAGCAAATACGAGAAGGGCACTGTCTTGCAACTCCTCCTCCTTCAACATGGTGTGCAATTCCTTGCATGCTGTGTCGATACGGTCCTTATCGGTGGAATCCACCACAAATATCACCGCTGAAGTGTTGCTATAGTAACATCTCCAGTAGGGACGGATGGACGTCTGCCCTCCCAAGTCCCATATGTTCAAGGTGACATTCTTGTATTTCAACGTCTCCACGTTGAATCCAATCGTGGGCTTGGTGGTGACCACTTCCCCCATTTGTAATCGGTACAAAATCGTCGTTTTACCAGCTCCATCCAACCCCAAAATAAGAATGCGTATTTCCTTATTTATGCCCCATAGTTTACCAAAAATGTTGCTGAAACTGAATGCTTGTCCCATGGCTTGTCTGCAATGTGATTGTCGCCTTTAATGTCGTTGTTAATGCCGGCTGATCGACGACAACACGGGGGTTTCAACTAGTATAATTCCGTGGTTGAAGCACGTGATATAATGTTTTGATCACGGCGGGTCGCAGTGTACAGTGAGCTGTCTTGCAACAAGTGACAAAATAAGGCCTGTGTTGCGAGTAGGCCGGGGCGGATGATTTGTAATGGATCAGGTGAACCGAGCCGTTTGTTGATTTGGTGGCATGAAAAATACACGGGGAAAAACAAAAAGGTGTTTTGTCACGTTTGCCACTTTTGCGACAAATTGAGATACGACACCGTCATAGTGGTGGTATAGGCGCTGCCATGCTCACGTGATACTTGCAACCGTTGACACGGGATATCTCAGGCGGTTATTCTTGGTTGTATTGTTCCAGCTGTGCTGAAAGAGCAGCCACCTGTTCTTCTTCGCTGACTTGCTGGCCAAGCCAATACTTGACATCATCACCAACATTGTCCAAGAAACCCAAGTGGGCGTAGTCGTACACTCCGTCGGCAATCTTGTTTAACAATGACTTCTCTACTCGATTTGTAGGAACAGAATGGGCGGATTTGTTTTTGTTCTTTATGACTATGATATACCGATTTCGATACCGAATATGGTAGAACATCCAGTCGTTGAGCTTATTACTGGTAAACTTGTGCAAATATTCGTTCATGGTATTGTCAGAATGGAAAAAGTCTCGCTGCAGCACCACAAAGAGGTTGGTCAATTGGTCATGCAAGTAGCACATGGCGGTTTGATATCGAGTTGCCGCACTCTTAATATCCGTACTCTGAGGATTGATATTGGGCATGTATGGCAAGGAAGTTTGAAACCAATGGTTGGCCGGGTCAAAGATGACGTAAAAAAAGTCTTGGTCCACTTCTGCCGGAGGGAGTATACCCGATATCGACCTCAAAGATGAGATACTATTCTGAAGTACGCTTCCCCCAACAAATAAGTTCTGTAATTCTTCAATTGCTGGCACCATGAAATCATCACCTAGGTCTTCATAGAACTGTGTGTTGTCCAACTCGCTTGTAGATGAGTCATAAATAAGGGTAATGTAAATGTTATCTTTGCCAAAAACCACTAGTTGATATTCCCGCTCTTCGGTGTCAATATTTCCATCTGAATTCTTGACCTTCGTAGGAATGTACACTAATCTGCGATAAATCGACTTCGCACCAGTTGTCCTGTCAATTTGAAGTCCAACAAAGAACTCCCCTTCGTCTATTTCAAGTTCATTGTCTTCAGTATTCTCAGGCTGAACGCTAGTTGGCTCGTTTTCGTCACCATTACTGAGACTTAATTTCTTGATGAAATTGGGCACCGACAACCAGCCATTGTCAGCCTGTTGTGAAGACATGTTTGATATTGATACTGCCTCTCCAGTGGGAACTTCCTCTGATACCCCGTTTGTTAGTTGGTTTCCCAAAGACATCACGCTATTGACTGTGTAGTTGAGTGGCAGAATAACTAAATTGTTTGTTAAGCTTATTGGGTTCAATATTTGGAGCTTGGATGCAGCAAGAGCCGCCGCTGCAGATGGATTGAATGAGTTCGAATTCGAATCATCGTCTGCATCTTCCACTTCTAGCGTTTCTTGATTGATTTGGACATTTGGATCTTCAGTCCAATGAGGTAGGTTAGTCTTGAATACTTCTTCCAGTGATAGATTGCTCAACGACTTCGTATTCAACTTATCGTGATAATCATGAAACTCCAACCAGTTGTATATGTCTATCAATGAGTCACGAGGAAGCACGTCGCCAAATTCATGGTCTTTCTGACTATTGGCATGCAACAAACCGTATCGTTTTGCATTCGATTTTTCGAAATTGGAAAGGATCAAACCTTTTGGAAATCCACATGTTCGGGAAATTGATGAGTTTGGGGATAAAATCTGGTTCACCTCATCTTGAGTAGCTTTATTCAAGGCAAATGATGATTTTTTGAAGTTTCGAGTTTGTAGAGCCAAAAGTCCAAGAAAACCTCTATAATTGAGACCATTTGGCCACTGTAAACCAGGAGGAAACTTATAAATCTGGTCATTGTAACTTTTAAGGAACCCTCTCCAGAACTCCGACAAGGTGTCTTGCAATATCTGGAGATTGTATTCCTTGGCAATTTGGTGAATAGACTTGTTGAGAATTTTGAATCTTGCGTGAGCTTCATTCACCAACTTTGTCATTTGACAATTGATAAAATTGGATCTCAATTCACTTTTCTGGGTCATGGACAACCCCATATAATAGTCCTGTTCCAACTCAACAATGATTATAGAGGAGTTTGTAGACTTTATAACGGTAGGTTCTTTTGTTGACGATGTAAACGACCGAGCAAACGAGTCAATTCCTCGTATCAACCCAATTATCTTCAACTGTTCCAATTTTGAGGAAGAAACGGACTCGCTATCATCTACCGTAGACACGAACATGACAATCTGCTTGAATAATTCTTCATTACTCTCGCTCCGGTCCGAGCATAGCTTGGAATTGAAGATTGTGATATACTTGATTTGCGAGTCTTCATTTTCGGTATCAAAGTACAAATTGCTCGATTGCGCATTGTTTCCAAGCAGGGTCACAAACTGGGTAAAGTAATTGCTCATGCTACTGTCATTTCCCTCTTATCCTGGGGAAGAAGCTCATAAAATAGCGTAACAGTGGACCGTAAGCTAATTTGGGGTACTGCACACAAAAACGCTTTAATCGGCGGACTGGTAGCGCTGCTGCTACTTATCCTCCCACCAACTTTCGTATCTATGCTACAACCAACATGTAACTTGACAGTATTTGGGTTTAACAAGCCATATACGATAATTTAAATATTACTAAGCCATGGTCCATAGTAGAAAAGTATTGTGTAAACACTCAATTTTTAATTGCTGCAAAATGGCTTGGGAAATCTGGGATAGCCCCGCCATAGTTGTTGTCGCCAATCGTCTTCAAATAAACCTCACTTCCTCCTTCAGCACAATTACGAGCATTCTTTATTGCTGACCCACTGAAAAGAGAAAAGAACCCTGTACCTTTGACGGGGCATAGAGTCCAAACTTGGTCGTCGTAGAAAGAAATTGCATCTCTGAACACTTTGAACCCACGCGACTCTTCCATTACGTGAGTCACTCTTAATTTTCCTGTAACTGGGTCAACTTTCAAGTATTTGTTTTGGGAGTTGACTAGATGCAAGCTTGATTCTCGGAAAACCTGGCAGCGAATAGATTCATTGACTCGTTCTACATAGCCGGACACCAAAACGTCCGTACCGTTGGTAGTAAGAGCTCTGAAAGAGCTGTAGCCGACTCTCGAAAGTTCGACACCATTCCCACTTCTGTTCATGGGGGGAATCCACAAGTTTGGTTTGTAAGAAACCAAATAAAACACTTCCGAATGCTCTTGCGTTTGGCCAAGGGAGACTGGCTGCGAACAAATGGATGCTGCAAATACACTGAGCACAAGAAACAAAAACAACATGATTTTAGACTAATGATGTATTCACCAAATATCAATAGGTATTGGATAATTGGGGGGTATATATACCCCAGGGGTGATGGGGTGGAGAGAGGAGTATATCACTTTCAGTCGTCTAGTTTCCTAGCTTTCCATCCCTTATTTCGTAAATACTTTGCAACTATTCTACAAAAGGGGACCAAACCACTAGACTACCACAATTGACAGACTAACCAATTAGCAAAAGTGATTGCGCACTTCAATGACTACAATACTCCAGTATGAATCTAGGACGGACAACCTGTATTCCAACAAATTAGCACTCGCTACCATCGTTTGGTGCTGAGAAACTTATGCGGTACTTTCAGACCGATGCGTAAATTCCATCACATGCACGAGGAAAAATCATACAAACTATAATCATGATGAAAAACAAAATCTAAACGAAAGGTTACCCTACTCATCTGCAATACAAAATATCAAAGTAGGGTAACGCTCACACCCCAATAGAGTAAAGCAGCACATTTGGGTGCAAAAAACGGTTCTAGACCATTTCTGAATTCTAGAGCATTTCTGAAGGGCAATAATCTTGAAATAGCCGAGTTCAAGAACACCCGCAATGGAGGATCAGCAGGAAATCGGAGGAGCACAGGCGTTACTCCAGCTTGGTTCCAAACATAAGGAGGAAGAAGCGGATGAAAACGACTCATCTACCATCAACTTGAGCAACGATGCCCTCGTGACTGGCCAGGAAGCGGTGGATTCCGATGTAGAGCTATCGGAAGCGAAGGCCCATCAACAAATCAATGACGCTGTTGAAGCGGCTGTTATGAGATATGTCGGTAGCACCTTGGATGCCGGAAACGGATCCGGGAAAAAGGGCAAGCGGAAATTACAGGACGATTATATCAACGAACTTAACCAGTGGACGGGATTTCTTGATGAAAAGTTTGCCCAGTCGGACGATTTCGGTAATTATACCGACAAGAGTCCTCGGAAGAAGAAAAAGACCAAAGGCAACGAAGGCATCGATCCCGACCTTGCCGATTTGAACAACTCTGACCATGCAGATTTGGTGCAGATGACAATCAATGATGCTAACGAGTTAGCTAGACATTTGGACGAGCAACGAAGAAACGATACGTTGTCGTCTTTGCCCCCACACCAAGCCCAACAGGTATTAGCAGCGGCGCAGGCTATGGTTCAGAATGAGTCCCATGATGATTCGATATCAGCGATAACCCAATTAGCCCAGGCGGCTTCGTCGCTAACAGAAGGGTTCAGGAGGCAAAAGGCAGGAAGAATGTACAACCATTCCAAACCATTTAACAGACCTGACAACAGAGGGCCTCTAAAAGACTCTGCCAATTTCAATCATCTCACAACAGTGGAGTCGTTGGTTGAGGAAGCTTCGGCCCAGGCTTGTGATTGGTATAACTCATTAGGAACTGCTGATAAAGGTCCTAGAGTGTTTTCTAACGAAGAAATAAAGGCTGTTGATCATTTTATTAGTGGGTATTGTCACATGAACAAGTGGACAAGAGAGGATGTTTGTAACAGAATATGGGCAAATGAAAGGAAAAAGGATAATTTTTGGGAATCATTGACGCGGGTATTGCCATATAGATCGAGGGCATCTGTGTATAAGCATGTCAGACGGCAGTACCATGTCTTTGATGTTCGAGCTAAATGGACAGAAAATGATGATGCATTATTGAAAAAGTTGGCCACCACGCATGAGGGTAAATGGAAACAGATTGGAGAAATAATGGGCCGGATGCCCGAAGATTGCCGGGACAGATGGAGAAACTACGTCAAATGTGGCGCTAATAGAAGTTCTCACAAGTGGTCCGAAGAAGAAGAGCAGACATTGAGACAGATTGTTACTGAGATGATTCAACAAATGGAGACGAATGAAGATGACAGGAAGTCTGTGGGGATAAATTGGACCATTGTTAGCGAGAGAATGAACGGGGCACGTTCGCGGATTCAGTGCCGGTATAAGTGGTCCAAGTTGATTAAGCGAGAATCACAAGAAAGAAGCGCATTCATGACCAGCGATGTTAAATTATGGACGCTTCAAAAGGTCCAATTATTGAACTTCGATACCTTTGAAGCGATCGATTGGAACTACATAGCCAATCAGTATAAAGTGGAATACCCCAAGCAAGAAAGGGATTCAGAGGCGTACGGTTGGGATCCAATGGATTTCCAATCAGCATTTGAAAAGTTGAGATCAGAAATCAAGCAGCATAGAAGGATGAAATTTGATGATTTGCTTATACAAATCATTGATTTCGTCAACAAGAATCCTCATAAAGTCGCCAAGGATCCCATGCCTATAGACAGAAGAGGACTTGGGATTGAAGAAATGAAAACCAAAAAGAAACAAATGGAGAAACTTGCAGGCCATGTCCAGGATGATCCTGCACAAATTGCCAGTGCTGCTGTGGCTGCTGTCTCGTCAGGGGTCGAGGAGGACAGCGCTCATCAACAGGAGTACAGTTTATGGCGATGACGTCAACCTGCGTATGCAGTTTACATATATAACTTAATACTTTTAATATCTAGTGGATTGTCGTATGTAATAATGTCGCGACATTTCTCTTTTTTGACAAAACCATAAACGACACAACATTATTGTTACGACGAATCAAACCTATAGTTTGAAGTATCCCAGTACTCTGTGCCATGCCCTCATCATGATCAACCAGGACTTCAGCGACGCCAGTATTAAGTCATTCTATGAGATACCGACCCTCCATCCCACATCCAAAAAGCAATTGAATCTTTCCTCGGTCGAATATGGAGACATTGATGAGATCATTACCCTTCCAATTGAGGAGCAGTTTTCCATCCTTAATGAGTTGGTCAATCCAGGGCAGGCCGACGATGACGCAAACTACTTTAACATAGACGCCCTTTCTGATGGAGATCTCGAAGATCCATTGAAGGGCAAAGGGAGCAATGTCGTTATGGACTTGATCAAACGACAGGTGATATCAACTCCAGACGACCCCGTGATCAAAAACTATATCATTGGATCAAGATCATTCAACTCGCAAAAGTACTTGACCACGATACAACAAGACTCCTCCATTGATGAATTGACCCGAAGCTTGAATTTCCTAGAAAAAGATATCCACAGCTACACCAGTGACTTGCGTGCAGCTATAAACTCCAATTTTGTGGGATTTGTCAATTGCAAGAAAGCCATTGATGATGTGTTAATGACTTTCAAGAACTCAAAAACAAAGGTACAACAAGATAGAGAAAACTCAAAAGTTTTTAATCCGCAGCGCACTCCCGTCACCAATAAGGAAGACGGGTTATTATCGGAGCTCGAGGTGGCTATTAACAACATCAATACTTCCACCATGTTATTGATCAGGCCAATCAGCGAGAACAAACAAAAGGAGACCAAGTTGACGGGATTTTTGGACTTTGTCAAAGCAAACAAGTTTTTCTTTGATTTGCCCAGCAACTTGATCCATTCTCTATCGACTCATAACAACGACAAGTTTATCGATGACTATAACCAATATCTTGTTGATAAACGGAATTTTTACCTGGTACTTGATAGCAAGTACAACGAGCAATTGACAAAATTTACCCAGGAGAAAAATGATAAAGCAATATGGGATTTAGACCAAGATAGAACCATGAAGCTTACTGTTCTTTCAAGAGTTTTTGAAGAAGTGGACAAAATTGCCGAGCAATACCGACAAAAGACCTACAAAGAATTGTTATCATTGGATCACGAAGTGAGTGCTAACACTAGGTCCAGTTCAAATTCTAAATTCATTTCCTTGGTTGACACTTTGTACAAGTTGGACGAAAAGAATGATGCAAATGTAGTTAATCCAATATCCGAATTTTTATTTAAACAGGCAGAAATCATTACCAAGGATTTTGACTATCAGGTTTCAAAATTTGACAGCAAATATCTCGTCATGCAAAACAAACTTCTTGATTATGTGAGCTCTCTCAAACAAACCAGACAAAATGGATCTCATATTAATTACATTGCCGATAAATATAATAACTACAAGGATGAAGTGAACCAAGCTACCACTTCTGACGAAAAGTTAATTATTGTTAAGGAAGCTTTTCACAGCAGCGATTCATTGGACTTATCGTTAGTGAACGAGACATGGCTTGTGTTGGCAAATTTCATTTCTTATTTGGATAACCAACTTTTGAAAAATTTGAAAAAATTCTTAAACAACTATTTGCATTATTCAAAGTTTGGGGTAGATTCGCAAGGAAAAATTCGGGATGCGTTTATTCAATTGATAAATCAAATTGCCTTGTTGTTGGTAACATTATTTGGTGACGACAACAATGACAATAACCAATTAGAATTATCTCCTAAAATCTATAAACAATTTGTTCCTCATTACTCCAATTCGTTGTCTGCAATATACTATCTTTCCAACGTAAACTTCAAAATCAATAAACTTTTGACCAGATTGGGAGAATATACTGTGGCAATAGGCAATGCTAGCAAGTATGAAGAAACAAATAAAGTGATCAAGAGCTTGAAGAATTCCTCATCAAAGATAAATCAAAAAGTATTAGAGGCAATTTGTGCTGTCTGGGTTAACGACTGTTCTCAGTTTTATGACATTGAGGATTGGAAGGTCACCGAGAAATACTTATTGGATTCAAAAGAAGATGAAGGCACCAGCACAAAATTAATGAGAATTGTTGAGTATTATCAACTGTATGTGCTTTTGAGTATATCCAATTTGATATTCAACAACAGCGAAGCTAATTCTGATGTCAGAATTGTTGCGTCATACCCAAGTAAGAGAATGTTGGTCAGCATTGAGATTCAATTTATGAGGAGTTTGAATATTATTGTCGACTCAATTATGAAGAAGTACAACATTGAAAGGAAAAGAAAAGGTTCGGGAGTAGAAGATGTTGAAACTTTCAAGGTCTTGACAATGAATAATTTCGATAGGATATCAAGAATTATTTACCCTCGATTGCTTAATAACTTTGATCAGTTATTTGATAAGGATTTGCTGAAACAAAATTTGAAGTTATTTGCTGATATAGATAAGGCCAATTTGACCATAATGGACGACATTTTGAACAAGGAGAAGCTCTTGGTGAGTACACAAATTAGCAATTTCTTTAACACCGAAAACAATCCTGTGCACATGAGGGTGGATGGATTTGTGTATCACATCTTGAGTCATTTTGTGAAGCTAGTGAACAAAGTTAAGCCATTGACAGCCAATGAAATATTCATCAGCATTATCAATGAACTTCAGCTTTACTTTTTGAAGACTATCTTGGATAACTTGAGAAATTTTGAGATTTCGTCACTTGCATTGGTTAACTTGAAATTGGATATCAACTTTATTTTGCAAGTATTTGAAAATTCAAAGTCATTAAAGTTGAACGATGGATCGTACAAGTTATTGCAAGTGCTATTAAACACCATTGAAGAAAAGTATGCTGCTATTGACAAAAATGTGTTTACGTATTCAAAGAATGATTTTGACCAAGTTTTACGGGAAAACTTGGAGGATTCTGCTATTCAATTCAACTGTTTTTAGTAAATTCAGAAGCTCTACTGTATATTAATAGGAATCTGATTAATAACACGGTGTAAAAAAAAGATAAAAAATTGATCGGCAAGGATGGACCCAATATCCTGCCAGTCAAGGAAACAACCCTTTGAACTCCTCCCCCTTACCCTCTCTGTTTAAACAAACTACACTTCCGAGAAGAGATTCAATGAAATGCAATCTGGCAATGACTGAAATTGGTACAAAAGTACCTTTGTGTGTGTGTGTAATTTACAATCACGCCAGAATTTGCAGCCATTTTCATCCAATACTTGTCAGTTAGACCTGACTCGTACCTTCACGGAACTCCAGCTTTTCATTTGTTTCGTAAGCTTGACTTGTTTCGTAGTTTCAATAGAAGAGACATCATCTTTTTCTGAATCAGTATCTGGGTTTTCAGTTAGTTCAGATAAATTAGAAACATCAGAATCGGAACAATGGATTAGCTCGTTAGTTACTGCATCTTCTTCATTGGATATATTCGAATCAGAATCATTAAGCTCGTCAGATGTTTTGGAAATTTCGGGAACTGATTCATCTGTTGAATCACTTTATTCAGAAACATCAAATATTTCATCGGACTTAAAATCATCAGATACCGAATCTTTACTTAGTTCATCAGAATTATTGGAAACAACAAACACTCTATCTTCGTCAGAATTACTGGATGTTAATTCAAGCATATCGGAAACTTTAGAAACGTCAGATGTCGAATCATATTCTGCACTGGGGACATCCTATTTTGAACCATTAAGTTCGTCAGACATTTCAGAATCGTCAATTCCGGAATCTTCAGACTCTTTAACAGAGACCTTCAAAACAACGGAAAGTGTTTTATCCTCTGCACTGCAGACATTTGAATTTGAGTTACCAAGTTCTTCTCACATTTTTGATTTCTCGGTCTCTGGATCTTCATCAGAGACATTAGATCCTGGATCATCATGGACTTCCGATACCCTAGAAATGTCAGATAGCCAGCAACATTCAAGTTCACTGGATCCAGTATCATCCGTTAATTCATCAGAAGTATTTGAAACATCTAAGTCAGAATCGAATTTGGCTTCGGAGACATCCATTGAACCAACTAATTCATCAAACGAAATTTCAATTTCTGAGTCTTCCTCGGATTATTTAGATCTTGATTCATCCAAAACTATTGACATTCTGGCTACTTCAAGTAATGATGCTTCAGAATCTTTGGATCCCTTGTCGTCAAGTTTTTCAGGTACTACCATAGTATCAGATATTCATTCTTCTTCAGGGAACTTATTCCCTGAATCATTATCCAGTTCGTCTGATACTTCTGAAGCATATGCTACTGATTCGGTCACATTAGAGACACCCGGATTGGAATCATCAAGCTCGTCATATAGTTTACAAATTTCAGAATCTAATTCAGTATCAGAATCATTCTATTCAGATTCATCGATCAATTCTTCAGAATTATTGGAAAAGGATACGAGTTCTTTTTCTGGGTCATTTGGTCTTGAATCATCAATTATTTCTTCTAATGTTGGAGAGACATCAGTGGCTGAAACTTCTACATTATCCATAGAACCAGAATATTCACTTACTTCTTCTGAAACATTGGAAACATCAGAAGTCGAAATTGCCACAGACTCTTTTGATAGCGAGTCTAGTGTTCATTCAACCTCGTTCGAATTGTCAGATATAGTAACTGCTTCTAAAGTAGAATCATCAGTTCCTGAATCTTCCAGAAATTCAGCCATCGAAACATCTTCCAATTTGGAAATATCTGAGAGTACACTGACTTCATCAACTATATTTATATCGTCTCATTCTCACGAAACGAATTTGGAATCTTCGGTAACTTCTTCCAGTGTGCTGAATACGTCAAATGAGACTACATTTTCTGAATCTTCGGATTTTGAAATAACCAACACTTTAGATTCTAAGATTCCTGGTTCATCCGCAACATTTGAAGATGAAGTTTCCTCTCCTACGGAAACTTCTGATTCTGCATTGTCTTCGGAAATTATCGACCCTGAATCAACTTTAAGTTCTGCATTGAATCTCTCAGATTCTGAATCCATATCTCAATCTAGAACTTCAGGTTATGATCCATCCATAACTTGGTCCTATTCGTTGGAAGCCTCTGCCGTTGAAACATCTTTTGCAAGTGCATCTGATCCAAAAACATCTATGTTCTCAACAATTGAATCATTGTCTTCGGAATCTTCAACCTTCAAACCGTCTACGGCAATTGAAATAAGCTCTTCTAAAATATCCAACGCTGACGTTTCATCGGAGTTATTAACTCCTGAAGTCTCTGATATCTTGACGAATGAATCTGAGCCATTGAAACCTACAGTTTCCGAAACATTGTCCAGCATGAGATCATCTGATCCTGATACAATGACAGAAACTTCTGATCTCAACTCTTCAGCATCACATAAGCAATCATCTACTTCCTTAGAATATTCACAAACTGAATTACAAACTGAATCATCTGACAAGATTGCCACCGTAACAGAATCATCAATCGATTTATATCCTACAGATGGCCACTATTCTTCTTTGTCAACAAGTTTTTCACAAGAATCATACTCTGCGCCCGAATCACCAAATTCGGAAGTCCCATCGATAATAACCTCGGAAGATTCAAAAACTACCTTCAATACTGCTGAAACAGATTCTCTTTTGTCCTCAGTTAATGATTATCCATTGAGTTCCGAGAATGAGATAGTAGAGAGTTCAAGTACAAGTTTCACAGACGAAAATCAAACAGAAAGTACAACTACAAACTGGAGTATTTCCATCTTTTCAACGATGAGCCTGGAGTCAAAACATGATACTCCGCAAATTCTGAATTCACAGATTTCCAATACTTTATCTAGCGGAGCATACACAAATCCAGGAAACGACGCTACCAGTACCTATTCTTCGGAGGTAAACTCAAACGGCGAAACAAAACCTACTGCAACAGATATTCCTTTGAGTAAAACCAGCGAAGAAAGATATTCATCTACGAATTTAAGTTCAGCAACTTCCATTGATTCTAATATTGCTGGTGAAAGCGGGAAACCATCAGACACAAGTCACTCTCTTGTTGATATTGAGAGTAATTTTCAATCCTCTTCTTCAGTTTTCCTGGATGGTCTTGTAACTTCTGTATTACCGACTGAAAATATTACCACCAAATCATCTGAAATTGAACCCTCCGAAACGTCAGTTCAACAAACTGCAAGTGGAAATGAGAATTCTAAGGAAAATCCCTCTCAAATTTCGAGTTTTACTTTCAGCTCTTTCTCGACGACTAACGAATACACCACAACCAGCTTGTCATCCATTGATAGCAAAAATAGCGTCGTATCCTCCTTCACAGAAGATGAACATACACCTAACTCAATATCCTCAAAATCTTCAACTCACAGAACAACTATTTCAAATGTTTCTGAAGATGTTTCGTCATCTTCTTCATTAGCATTAAAAAGTAGCTCCAATGACCCCAATACAACAACCAATGATGGCGCGGACTCGCCTATTGGAACACTTACAAAAACCAAGGAAATACCAAGTGTCACTAACGTGGCAACTGCTGATGATGATACCAGTACAACCATATTAGATCCAACCTTTTCTTACAATACAGGATCATCTACAGTGAATATTATTGAAAGTGATGACACTGAACCAGTCATTTCGGTAGTGCCAGTTAGTTCTACGACTGCCGCTACTGAAGCAATGGTCGATTCCACAAGGTCTGCTGCCGTGACAAAGACTTCGAACAATGAGAACACTAGCAAGTCTTCAAAAACCGATATAACAAATAGGACTTCAATTTTGGATGACCAAGACAGCCAAGATACCATATCAATGGTAAATCTGATAAGCGTTCAAAAGGTCCTGACTTCAAAACAGGACTCTACCACTGAGACATATCACGATATCACCCTGTCGGTACAAGGTGATATAATTGAACAATCGACATCTTCGATGAGCAATAAGATTAGTTTACCTAGTACTGAAGTTTCCATAAGTCAAAATTATGGGACTCAGATAACAAAATCAAATCATGATCCTGTACATACCGACCCAGCTGACAATAATGACAATGATGAAACAAGCTCTATCAATAGAAATAACGTCGATGAATCCAGTGTCCCAGGATGGAGATCTAAAAAATCGCAAACAATCGATCCATTAGGTGTTGGTACCAGTACCACATCTTATGTACCCTCAAAAGAATCATCAATATTGGATACCAATGGCACATCTGACTCAAAAACAGATATTCCAGATTTTGCTGAAGCAATTATCATATCAGGCTATTCTGATCCATCAGCAAATCCAAGTTTTGTGCCAACTACTGCAGCAACAGTATCGCTATCAGAGACAACCAATTCCCAAACTTCAACGATTAGTATATATCAAGGATCAGCTTCAAGAGTTCCAATTTCGAACACTTTGATATCATTGATATTAATTTTTTTTGCCTTTATTTGAACATAATTTGAAGATATTGATTAAAACTATCTTCTAGATTTATATTTATTTATCGTTTTAGTTCTTGTTGGTCAAGTTTTACACTATGTGGTAAGATTACTACTTATTTTTTGAACGTTTTAGATTTCTTTATAGGTTTGGCAATTAGCAAAATGTATTATAATATTTTATTTCAAGAATCCTATAGAAGCCATACATGAAGCGTATTCAGAAGAATTAGTTAATTTTGCTTTCAGTGTAGAAATACTTGTTGATTTTATATATTCTTCTCCTATTTGAAGATAATGCACATCCTCCAGTAGCTGCACAGTTTGTCCATAATCTTCTTCATAAATTTTGTTATCTGAAAAAAAGCAAAAAATGAACTAAAGATGGTTCAAATACAAGCTTTGAATCTTCAAAATTTGTAAGGTAGAATCTGCACTACTATTTTTTTTATTTATCGACTATCGAGGATTATATTAATTGTTTTTTTGAAATTCCTTCAAGCGTTTAATTGTACTTAGGACCAGAAACGAATTTAAGTGGTTGGCTACTGAAAATTTGTACTGTAAAAGCTTAGGAATAACTTCAAGTTTAAATTCGTTTTCTAGGATTTTGGAATGTATTTAATATCCATTCATAATCCACTAATCAATCAATTTCCTGGCATCGCCCGCTTTTCTCTATTATGATTTAAAATTTATATGATGTTAGACTAACATAATAAAAACAAGGATTTCAACAAAATCTTTCAAATTCTTTCTTAATTAACTATAGGACAATAACCAAAAAGTACTAATAGGATAAATACAGAAAAATAAGTAGGCTATATCATAAGATATCGTAATAGAATTGAAGTAAAATCCAAGAATTTACAAAATGTAACATTGGTAGATGACTAGATGATACCGTTGAGATCAAAATATTTTAAAAGAGATAGTAAAATACTTAACGTTGTTAGACCAACGAAAAACAATAATGAAGTAATATAAAAATGCAATTATTTGTAAGCACCAGAGGTCATCAAGCAAAAGGTTCCGCAACAGTTATCTCATTAAAGGAGCCAAATATTGGTTCATTATTAGAATTGCAAATTTTGTAAAAAAACTGTAGCAACCATAATTTAACTCCCTGGGTTGTTGGACTTAAATTGTGGTCTCCCAAGGAAAAAGCACAAAGTGGTCCCATTGGTGATAGTAAATAGTCACTGACTACTACTCGTAAAATACCTTTTTAATAGATGATTCTTCTGTATCGCCTATTATAGAAGATTACATTCTCGAATACTCCGATGTGTATAATATTCCTCTTCAGGCTACGGAATGCAAATGCCTAAATACAAATGCCCTAGTGCAAAACAATGCAGTTTCAAAAAAAATATTACCAAAAATATTTTGTGCGCGTTTTACGACAAGAATCATCTGATCTAAGAAAAGACTTCCTGCATAGACGCCTTAAACCAGCACCACTTCTAGCAGTTGATGGTGCTATTGGATAAAACAAAATCCGTTTGATTGTTGAGATATGGAAGAGAATGTGATCTAAGTTACTTTGATGCAAAATACTGCTACTTAAAGAAGTGAGATTTTTCTTTGTAGGGAGTCCTCTACTGTTAGCTGTCATAGTTGTCAACGCCCAATTTTTACGGTCTTACCATCATTTCAGGATTAATTGAAAAGGTAACCAAATCTTTGGATGTTTATACTGCTGCTGATAAGTTTCACGCTAGTGTGATGATCATATCTGTCAGAAGATGCAAAATTTAAAGACGACAGAAATAATCAAAATATTAACAACATATCTAAAGCACGAGGAACAATTTCGTAGGTAGTTTGTGTAATTTTCTAAAAATTCGGAAATCTATACAAATTCTGATAGCAGAGGTCATACAGGTCACGTGAAAACCCTTAACCAATACCTGAAAGAAACATGAGAGTTGAAGAAAGTATACACTCGATTCGTTGAATTCGATATATTCACACACCTGACAACACAAGATAAGCGATATTTTAATTAGATTGTGATTGTACTGGCAGAATGGTTTTTCATTGGCAACATGAGTTTTGCTAACGACAGGAACCGAACAGTCTTTTATTTCATATTTTATTAACAAATCTTAGCGATTAGTTTCTCAAAAGTGGGATTAGTAAGCTCTATATGTACATTATTCAAGCTTCCATGATACCATAAATAACCCTATATACAATATCAGATATCAAATAGATATTGTCTTAAGTGATACAGGGTCTGCGCTAATGCAAAAATATTCTTAATTCAGCTTGAACTGAGGCTTTCATAACTCTTTTCCTTCTCCCAAAGCACAAATTATACCATTTATAGGAGACAAATGAACATTCCAACTGCTTTTAGAATTCACATAATAATTCAAAAAGATATGAGATACCAAAAGAATTCTCGTAAAGGACGATTCATCAACTTTGATTCAATGCTTTTCGGTTTTGTAGAACCTATAAGAAGTTCTGGCTCCGTGAAGTGAGAAGCTTTCTTAATCAAAAAAAAAGTTTCCAGTAATGTCAGGCCAGGAAAGTTGTTCATTAAACAAGTAGAGCTCACCAATGAGAATTATACAAGCTCTTTGGATAGTGCTTTTAGATGTATGAGATGCAAAGTATAATATCTAAAGGCATACTGAGCTGCAAGAAAATTAAGTTAAAGTTTAGATACACCGTTGGAAACAGTTCAATTTTAGAGAGGTACCTCATTAGTGACACAAAATAAATTCTAGCAAAAGAAATGGAATAATTTGACAAGGCGTCTTTTTGTTACAAGCATAGCTGTGCATGAAAATAATTACTACAGCATTCTCGAAAACTTGCTTGGCGAGCTTATTATTGACAGACCCGAGAAAAATTCAAACATTTCAGAAATTCCATGCATGCCCGTAGCATTTAATATCCGAAATACCACATTCACCTATGATCGCTAACAGCCCTCTTTCTCTTTCACGAATAGAGAAGTTGGATATTGCAGTTGTTTAAAGAACTGTCAAAGCCACCAGCTTGTTATTATAACTTGTATGCATAATGTTTGAGACTTTGGTTGGATTCATTCAAAGAAAAAAGATTCTTGAAGAATTTAATCCGAGAACCCTGATCATCGGATTGCCTTATGAAGCCCCATAAACATGCATAATCTAGTAAAAAATTAGCTAATTAGCTTATAGTATCCAAGTATTTAGTTTTCGCTCTTTACCATGATAGTCCAGAACTTAGTTGCATATTATTCTTGCTAGAATTATCGTGGGCTTGGTAGGAACTGGTAAGTAAAACCATTGACAATATGGTATCCAATGGAAAGAACCTCTGACATGCATCGAAATAAATTGATTACGCTCAATGTGGTATCTATTTCGCAACCTTCAAATCTAACCCCCGCATATCTAACGTGTTCTCTCATTATTGTGCATGATCTATGAATCAGCTGTATTAGGAATCCGTCATCACTCAAAATTAACTGAAAAGAATGGAGATGCATATTTTTTAAGCAAAGTATTTTCATTTAATAAATTCTTAGAAAATATTATTTGCAGCAATTTACGAACTTATTGAAACTCGAAATACTTGTAGTTGAAAATACATGATTCACATTGAAGTGTACGTCAGTGCAATCAGAATGACCAAGAAAACTTCTAGACATGAAGCCATCTATCTTGGAATGCAAAAGCTATATAAACAGTTATCGAGCCACGATTAATAGTTAGTTTAAAGATTTCAAACGCAGCCAAAAATTCAAATGATCTTCATATCTGTTCTTCTTATGATAGCCGCAACGTTTGTTGCAGCTGTCGATCAAATCACAGGAGTGTTTAAAAGCTTTGATAGCTTGGTTTGGGATAATATAAACGCCTTGCCATCTGATCTAATCATTCAGGGACCACAATACCCAACTTGGCTTGCCACAATATCCTGGGAAATTGACGGCACAAAGGTCGATTATGCTGATAGCTTCTTCCTTTTAATGCCTAATGTTTTCAGGTTTGTTACAACAGATAGGACAATTCCTTTGACTTATAATGGCAAGACGTATGCAGTTTGCACATACAATAGTGCCGGAATCCAAACTGATCGCTCAATCTTAGCGTGCAATGCAGCAAACACAGTGACTAAAGATACACTAGTATCGGGACAAATCACCTTTCCAATTGTATTCAACTGTGGGGGTTCTGCTTCCACTACTGACTTGAATGCTGCTGGAAGTTTTGTGCCACAGGGAAGTGTTTCCTTCAACGATGGTTTGAACATTTTTACACTCGATACTGATTTTGAACCCGGCTTCCCATTCGATTCCCCGGACAGTATAGTTCTCGCAAATCGGGCTCTTCCCGATACTCTGAAGGAGCAGCTCTATATATTATCTGGAGATTGTCCCGATGGATATTCCTACGGTAGCTTGGAGTTGGAAGTTGGACTGGGGAATTTGGACTGCACCAAAGCCCATGCAGCAATTTCGGATCAACTTAATGCTTGGTACTTTGCTAGTTCGGTATCCAATTTATTTGACTTCAAATTTACTTGCAATGCCACATATATGGGAATGACATTCAAGGATTTGCCTGCTGGATCCAGGCCATTCATAGATGGAATTCTTAACAGCTTGTCAAACCAATGGCGGAAAGAAACAGTTTACAATACTTACAAATGTGTTAACGACTCGGAAAAAAGAATATGGAGAGAGTATCAATGGCCTCCATTAGAGATGGACGAGGCTGCTGCTGGAGGATACGTTGTTGACTATGTGACAAAAACTCACACTGGTGACAATACTTTTACTTCTTACCAAAGTCCCCTCGGAAGAACTAATACTGTTGGTATTTATGTACCTATTCCAACAGTTACAGCTACAACAACTTGGACTGGGAAGGTACAAACAATTACCACAATCCCCGCTACACCTGGCAAGACAGCAACAGTTCTTATTGAGTTTCCCACAGTACCAGATCCCGAAAATTCATCCAGCTCTCTGATGGAAAATGAATTGACAACATCTGATCCAACCGGACCAATTGCTTCTGAAACCACCGATTCATCAAGTTCCGAAGAAACTGGTGACTTGGATACTAGTGATATAAATGAATCTGAAAACACCGAACCAACAGAATCAGAATCAGGCCAACCGATTGAGACTGAACCAGTCGAGTCTCAGCCAACTGAATCTGAATCAGTCGAGACTGAACCAACTGAATCTGAACCAACCGAATCTGAACCAACTGAGTCTGAACCAACTGAGTCTGAACCAACTGAATCTGAACCAGTCGAGTCTGAACCAACTGAATCTGAACCAATCGAGTCTCAGCCAACTGAATCTGAACCAGTCGAATCTGAACCAACTGAATCTGAACCAACTGAATCTGAACCAACTGAATCTGAGCCAGCTGAATCTGAGCCAGTCGAAACTGAACCAGTCGAGTCTCAGCCAACTGAATCTGAACCAACTGAATCTGAACCAGTCGAAACTGAACCAGCTGAATCTGAACCAGTCGAAACTGAACCAGCTGAATCTGAACCAACTGAATCTGAACCAGCTGAAACTGAACCAGCTGAAACTGAACCAGTCGAGTCTCAACCAACTGAATCTGAACCAATCGAGTCTCAGCCAACTGAATCTGAACCAACTGAATCTGAACCAGTCGAAACTGAACCAGCTGAATCTGAACCAGCTGAATCTGAACCAGTCGAAACTGAACCAGCTGAATCTGAGCCAGCCGAATCTGAACCAGCTGAGTTTGAACCAACTGAATCTGAACCAACTGAATCTGAACCAGCTGAATCTGAGCCAGCTGAATCTGAACCAGTCGAAACTGAACCAGCTGAATCTGAACCAGCTGAGTCTGAACCAACTGAATCTGAACCAACTGAATCTGAACCAGCTGAATCTGAGCCAGTCGAAACTGAACCAGTCGAGTCTCAGCCAACTGAATCTGAACCAGTCGAGACTGAACCAGCTGAATCTGAACCAACTGAATCTGAGCCAGCTGAATCTGAACCAGCTGAGTTTGAACCAACTGAATCTGAACCAGTCGAGTCTCAACCAACTGAATCTGAGCCAGTCGAGTCTCAACCAACTGAATCTGAGCCAGCTGAATCTCAGCCTGTTGATACAGATCCAGTTAACTCAACTGAACCATCTGAATCAACTGATTCAACTGATGCAGCCAACCCACCTGACCAAGCTAACTCAACTGATTCAACTGAACCAACTGAATCAACCGACCCAGCTAACATAACTGACCCAACTGAACCATCTGAATCATCTGAATCAAATGATTCTACTGAATCAACTGACGAAGTTGATCCAACTAACCCAACTGACCCAGCTAAGCCAAATGACTCAACCAACCCAGCTAACCCAGCTAAGCCAGCTAACCCGGCCAACCCAACTGATCCAGCTAACCCAACTGATTCAACTAAGCCAAATGACTCAAACGACCAAGTTGACTCAGCTAACCCAACTGACCCAGCTAACACAACCGACTCAACTGACCCAACTGAACTTTCTGAATCAACTGACCCAACTGATCCAACTAAGCCAAATGACTCAACCGACCAAGTTGACCCAGCTAACCCCACCAACCCAAATGATCAAGCTGACCTAGCTAACAACGGATCCTCAGGATCGCAATCTTTGGAAGATATTAATTCTACGGAAAGCCAACAACCTAATGATGAAAACCTAGAAAGTAATTCCAATATAACGAATTCTGGAATTGGAAATGGTGATGAAATTATCGATAATGAAATGGTAGGAAATTCAAACTCAAATGGTGACGGGTCTAATAGTGATATTACCGGTATAACGTCTTCAGGCTCTGGATTAATTAGTCCTAATACTGATGATCATGATGATTCATTAATTGATGATTCATTGAATGAAGACTTGCATCCTACAGATCTGGAATCTCAATCGCAATCCAATGCAAATGCTGATAATGGTTCCGATTTTAATGAATCTAATGATTCACATAATAGTTATTTTTCGCCTTCCAATGTCATATTTGAGACCAGTTTCATTGGTGACAGGACAGCAACAATGTCAGGATCCGAGTCAAATGGATTTGTTGCAAGTGTATACGATGCTGCAGGGTCAGAATCATCCGTTTCAAAGATTTTGGTTTCATTCGCCGTATTATTGATGGCAATCTTTTAGGTCTTTTAATGTTCAATTCATCAGGGTAGTGGTTACCAGGTCAAAATTTCCCAACGCACATTTGATATCTACAATTCTGAAACATGTGCAATTCTTTTTTCACTTCGTGAACATCCTATTAGTTGACATTTAATCTTTTCTTTTATTTCTTGTGTATCTGATGAAAATCATTATATGTTGTAATATATATTATTGTATTGAATAACAGCAGCAGCCTGTATTTTGCCAGCTTTCAAACTCATAGTCAAATTTACATGAATGTCAAGTATTTTCTATTAAATAAAAATAATAGGCTTACAAATAGTTGGTAGTAATAGATAACAATTTGAAATATCTGTTTCAATGATTGTTGATGAACTATCCCAAAATTTCAATATTAACTAGGTTTATTTCTTGTTGGAATAAATTATTTAATTTGTTATAATAAACCTATCTAGAATAAATTACAAACCCTATAAATGGAGGGAATAAAATTATAGAAAAAAAAAATCTATGGATATATTGGATTGTGCTAACTCTCAGCTAGAAATCAATTATTGTATGCTGTAATCAAACGATGATCTCTATTATCACGTAGAAAAGATTCTGGTAATTCAAATATTAAATTGATTAAGGCCTATTATTTTGCTATTTTTAACAAAAAATAAATTATACTTGAATATCAAGATTGTGAGTAATACTGAAAGGTTCTAGGTTAATAGTTCTTTTGTATCGAGAGTTTGGGCGATCTGATTATTGTTTCAATCTGTGGGACAATATTTTCTATCCAAACTTAAAGATGCAATTAACGAGAAAAGTCAATTAATCTACAGAAGCAAACTATCAATACAAGATTCTCGCATCCCTGAATCTAAAATCTTTTTGGCACCAATTTTAGTCTTACATATCATCTGTATGTTGGTGTTAGTGAATATTGCCATCCTCACTGTTGTAGGTATTATGATGCAAGATGTCGGGGTCAATATCTGCTTTTCAAAACGCTTTTGAATGTCTGCGTCTGCAAGATAGAAAGTACAGCAAAATTACTCACACATGTTAGTTGGACTCTCAAGGATCGGAGCCGACTAACGGGGGCTAATGAATAAACGGCTCCAGGCCAATATATGCCTGGTCAGGATTTACGCTATTGTCTTATAAGAAATGACACAAAAATAACAAATCTTTTTTTAGCATTTGCATAAAATTCTTATAATACATCTTCGTATTTTCTCAAAGAATATTAATATTTTGTGGCTTGCAAAAATTCATTATAAATGACCAAAGTAGGAATGACGGAGACGTTCTGTTGCCAAGAATTCATATACTTCAACTATACCCTAGGAGCCAAGAGGTATTACTCAGACTAATGCAATCATGACATCTTCAAGGATAATCACATTCTCCGAAGATGCTGGAACAATCCGGAATTTGCTTTCAACACGCCATTTGTCCGTACCCTATTGTTCATTTTAGCTTAGGTCAGTAATAGAACTAATATATGATATGTGTTATACTAGTCATAGCTAATATTAATTCAACCGAGAATTAGATTTAGGGTCTCTTCTTTATGATGCCTAAAGATTGTCGAATACAAACAATGCTTACAATGCCTTCCTAAATGCAAAGAAAACCGCTTGTACACCATAACTACATGCAAAAGACCACAAAGCGTAACTTATGTGTCCAATATTGAACAAGGATGGCAGATCTGCATGATGTATCATGTGTGCACTCGTTCCTCGGCTCGAAACCAGAGGCCTGTTGGTTTCGGATTTGAGATGTTGCATCGCCAATCCCGAGAAATATTTAACAGCGACATGATGTTACATTATGTTGCATTTTAACGGATGAGCCCTTTGTCGGAAAGTGCCAAAAATGTGGGCCCTCCGAAGAAGCTTCCAATCACGACTTCGATGTGTGTCATTTTGTAAAATAAACTTTTTAAAATTTAGTCAATGTCGTTAGGCTCAAGCTAGTTTATGTGGGGCAGATATATTCTACAAAGCTTAATTACGGCAAGAAAAGTTGATGAGCATACCGATAAGAGCACGGTTATAAACCATTGGTTTTTCATTTTTCCTAAAGAGCAAGGCGGGATGTAACTTCTGGAACATCAACATTGAAGAACCCTAGATGTTTAACTCGCTCTATCTTACCCATAAGTAGAACCGGCACGTATTTGACAAAGACCCTTCAAGCAACGTCGCAGTGGTATAAATTTTGATACATCAAGTAAGACCAATTGTAGGCATATTAATTTACGGACCTAGTCTTCATGATACGTCAAAGTAGGGATGTTTAGCACAACAAAATTAAGTTTATTCTTTTACATAATATCTTCAATAGGTTTTCCATCGATTTCCATCAATAGAACATTCTAATATCAGTTCTCCACATAAGCTTTTTTCAACCGAGATTGTCAGCTTGCAAACAGCGCCGTGATTGGTTCTATAGCATGATATATGCATTAAATTTTCCTTGGGACCACTACGCCGTGAAATAATATTTTATTTTTATGCAGAGTTTAATCAATTACTAGACCAAAAAAATATTTGTTGCAGCAATATGGAGTACACAAAACATCAAGAAACAAGAATGACCAATACGAGACCAAGAATCACCCCAATTATTAAGAAATCATTCTCAGGGATCTGATGTAGTCAAGATTTGCATTAGAAGTAGTGTAATTATATAAGAGAATAAAAATCTTCCCTACATAACTTTAGCCATGTGGAAGAATCTCCAAATACCTTCTCTCTAACAACAACGATATATACTCATTAATCAAATGATCATACAAATTTTAAAATTGCTACTAGTGGCAGCCATTGCTTCGGCTGATGATATAGTTGGAGTTTTTACTCAATTTTATGACCTAGAATGGTTATACTCTTCCTTATATCCCCTTCAATTACCCCAAGACCCAGCATGGAATGCCACTATATCATGGAAAATCGACGGTTCAAAAGTGAAACCGGGAAACACATTTACCCTCAAAATGCCAAATGTTTACAGATTTCCTACTTCCAGTCGGACTTTAACAATGTCAGTAGGTAATACAGTTTATGCCACTTGTAATCTAATAGCAGCAGGAACGGATCAATCATATTCACAGTTGTCGTGCGTAGCTTCGTCTTCTGTTACTTCAACAACACTGGCCTCAGGACAAATCAGCTTCCCGCTATCATTTAATTGTGGTGGCTCGGGTTCAGCTCTGGACATGGCTCAAGCTGCAGTATGTACTCCTTATGCCAACATTATCAGATTCACCGATGGTACTAAAGAATTAGTGCAAGTTTTGAATTTTGATCCAGGATACCCCTATGGAAATACAAATGATTTGATTATTTCCAATCGTGCTCTCGCAGATTCACCACAAGAACAAATATACTTATTATCCGGAAATTGTGCCAATGGCTATTCTTCAGGAACTTTAGGATGGGAGTTCGACCTGGGAGCTTTACTGTGCAATTTTGCTCACGCTGCCATTACCAACAGTTTAAATTCTTGGTATTTTCCAAAAAGTTCAACTACTTCCTTTGATTACGATTTTGTATGCAATTCAACCTATATGGGAATGGACTTTTACAATGTTCCTGCTGGTTACAGGCCATTCATTGATTCCATAATTGCCGCACAAGCTGGTGTTCTTACAAGTCATAATTTTGTGAACAAATTCGTTTGTCAAGGGAGCACTACTACTGTGGATCTATCAGGAATGAGATACTGGGTACCTATGGATATGGATGAAGCAGCAGGAGCCGGTTGGGTTGACGAAACTGTAACGACTACTTATCTTGGATCAGAAACTACTACCAAAACTGGTGACATTACTTACGGAGGTAATAGAATTATTGAAGTGATGGTCCCTATTCCTACTGTCACAACTACAACAACTTGGACTGGAATCGAAACTATAACTACCACAATAACTGCAACACCAGGTAATACAGCAACAATTCTCATAGAATTACCCACAATTCTTTCTACTGAATCTAGCAGTACCTCAACAACCAGCGAAGACCAAGATGTTTCCGGCTTAGTGACTGTATTTCCAAGCAATACCATTTTAGTTCTGGAAGGAGTTTCTAGTTCTAGCCATTTCTCATCAGAATCAGAAATTAACTTGAGTTCGTTATCTTCCGAAGAAAATCTTCAAACTTCGGATCAAATTTCTAGCACGCTCTCCGTTGACTCACTAGAGACAGACAAATTTTCCTCAAGCTCAGACAAGTTTCATTCTGAATCATCAAGTGACACAAGTATTGCGGTATCTGGCACCTCAACTGAATATTTTATTTCTAGTGAGACCTCAATATCTTCATTCTTAATTGTTCCTTCAAGCTCAGAATACATTTCCAATGAGTACACCTCTGATACACTGCAATCTCTTGATATTATTTCAAGTGCAGAATATGTTTCAAATGAACTTTCATCGCAGATAGAATATTCAGAAGAATCAGTTTCCGGTTCACCTTCCATTTCTAGCAAGTCACCCATTTCATTACCAGAAAGTTATGAAACCTTTAGTTCTGATAATATTTCCAATGATTACACATCGGATGCATCATACTCTGAAAATGATCGGATTTCATCTTCAGAATATATATCCAATAAGTTTTCCACTGAATTAAGCTATTCTGAAGATGGTTCTTTAAGTCCAGCTTTTGTATCAAGTGAACCTTCAATTTCAGAATATATATCTAATGAATCTTCAGCTAGCATACATTATTCGAAAACAGACTTTCCAGGTTCAGGCTTTGAATCCGATGAACCGTCAAGTTCAAATTACTTTTCGAGTGGGATTTCAACGGATACAAATTTCTCTGTCGATATTACAAGTTCAAGTTCGGATCCAGCTTCCAATGATTTTTCAACTTCGACAATCAACTCAGAAGATGCCATTTCAACCTCTGTACTTGTTTCTGAAGAACCTTCAAGTACAGACTACGCTTCCATTGAATACTCAACCAATAGTCAATATTTTAGCGATATTGGCTTTAGTTCAGAGCAAATATCTTCTGAAATATCGAAAGATGTAAACTTCTCCAATGAGATCACTTCAATTTCGGGGTTGTTTTCTAGTGAAGCAACAGGAGTAGACTATGCTTCCAATGATAATCCTTCAGAAACTCAATTTTCTGATAATATCGAGACAGATTCAACTTATAATTCCTATGTACTTTCAACGGACGGAGGATATTCGGAAAATATTGTTTCAACTACAATTCCTGTTTCAAGTGGCCATTCAAGTTTGGATGACGCTTCCAACATATTTTCAAGTGACCTAAACTACTCGAAACTTTCAGAATTGACTCTAGTTTCTGAAGAACCATCAAGTTACTATTACACTTCCATTGAACTTTCAACTAGCCCAATGTACCCAGATATTGAAATTTCAAGTTCAGTTCTTGTTTCTAGTGAAACTTCAAATATTGATTACATATCCAGCGCATCAACTTACAGACAATCATCTGAAACTCAGAATGTACAAGATATTGGGTCAAGCTCAGCATATTTTGCAAGCGGATTTTTAACTTCCATGGAAAATTCTGAGGATGCCATATCAAGTTTGTACAACTTTTCGAGTGGATATGTGTCAGTGACATCTAAAGAAGTACCTACTGTTACGGATCATTTTTCTAGCAATTCTAAAACTTCTGCACTTTCAAGTAGCAGTATTTCGGAATATATTTACAGTGAATCTTTTGCTGAATCACATCAAACCGAAATTATTTCATCAGAGTCTTCTTTTGTTGATATCACGAACACCTCAACATTTAACGACGAAACATCAAGTTCAACATTTATTTCCATTGAAGCCTCAAGCTATGCAGAATATTCAGAAGATAATACTATAGGCACAGATTCCAATGAATCCATTTTTATGTCTAAATTTACCCTGGAAAACCCCATTTATTCGACGGGTTTTGTCAGTCAATCCACAAGTGATCTGCTGCTCATCGAAGATAAAGATGCAAAATCAAATTCAGCTTATGCTTCAATCTATTATTCAAATTCTTTGCCATCGAGTAATGAAGCTATTAGTACCACATATATAATTTCATTTTCAACTGACCCAGTTCACCCCGAGAGTATTGCATCTGACTCGCTCTATTTATCTCGTGAATCTTCAGATAATAACCAATATGATAGCTTTTCCTTTTCCGAGTACAGCAAGTTTGATCCTCAAAGTCCAGAGTTTACTGCCTCAGCATATCCATCTACTGAATCATTTGAAAAACTGTTAATATCAAATATTCCAAGTGAATCCTTGGTAGTGGAATCTTCAGCTGGTGATGCAGATATGACTCCTGAATTTAGCATTGAAACTAACAGTGATACCGATACTTTATACCAAAGTCTCTCGGATAATGAAAATAGTCTGTCGATATTGACTACTTGGATGCAAGAATCTTCAAATGGTAAAGAATCCGATGTACTCTCAGATGTTCCTACATTAAGTTCAATTAGCACTAATACAATCTCAATGACAACAAGAACAGATTCCTTATCAACAAAAATCATGATTCCGGATATTTCATTGAACTTAGACGTCAAGACTACTTTTACATTTAATACCAGTTCATATTCTTCAGTCACCTCAAATGTCCCTTTTTCACTGGATAATATTCCAGAATCAGAACAATCAGTTCAATCTAACAGCAAAGCGAGCTTTTCTAAAGAATCTACAGAAACGTTCATTTCTTCATTCTCATTTGATGTTGAAGCATCGTCAGTAGGATACATTTCTGAGAGATTTTCAGATGAAGATCAACCTACTGCCTTATTTGAATCTTCTTCCATTGATATAAAATCAACTTCAATCAACATAGTTACTTTATCGACTCAAAATATGGATTCGGAAGTTTCATTGCACCAAAGTATGTCCTTAACTTCAAATGGTTACCAAGCAAGTGAATCTCAAATAATACCTTCATCTGAGAACAACCAATTTACTGTACCGTCAAGTTCACATACTTCGGACATCGATGCTATTGAATCTTCTGCATCGGCAATATCTTTGAACAGTGATATCAATGCAGTTGAATCTTCATCTTTTAACAGTGATATCAGCGTGGGTTCGAGCTCTTCAGATATCTATGGAACTGAATCTTCTGCATCAGCATCATCTGCAAACAGTGATATCGATGCAGTTGAATCTTCATCTTTTAATAATGATGTCAACGTGGGTTCGAGCTCTTCAGATGTCTATGGAATTGTATCTTCTGCATCAGCATCATCTGCAAACAGTGGAATCAGCATGGTTTCGAGCTCTTCAGATGTCTATGGAATTGTATCTTCTGCATCAGCATCATCTGCAAACAGTGATATCGATGCAGTTGAATCTTCATCTTTTAATAATGTCAACGTGGGTTCGAGCTCTTCAGATGTCTATGGAATTGTATCTTCTGCATCAGCATCATCTGCAAACAGTGATATCGATGCAGTTGAATCTTCATCTTTTAATAATGATGTCAACGTGGGTTC